>JAHLJT010002406.1:148651007-148795320 GCA_031308135.1 Acheta domesticus
GAAATGTTCCCGTAATACTCTGTGCAATATGTGCCATTTAAAAAAAATACAAAATCAAGATTTTCTCAAAAAACGGCTCTATTTTTTTTAAACTTTGGCAAGGATATTGCCTAAGTACTTTACGAGATGACATAAAAGTCAAATTGTTCTATTGTTTAGTTTCTCAAAAATTGCAAAATGGATTTTTTTTGACTTGTCTCTCATGTCGTTCTTATTTACATTTGTGGCGATTTGTGTCCCATCATTACATTTCTGAATACATGTACTTTAAATGAATCTCCTACAACGTTTCTTGACAACTAACCATTTTCTGTGAAAACAAGCTACAAAATTCCGCATTTCAGAAACGCTCAAACGCCAATTTTCTCAAAATGGCTCCAATTTTTTTCTTAAGCGTTTTGAACGGATAGTGCTAATTGAACGCTTTAATATGATGCTAATTTCATTTCGGGTATTTTTATGTTTTGCAAAACTTACACAAATGTAATTTTTTGAAAGATCTCTTACACCGTTAATATTCACATGTCCAGCAATTTGTAAACACTATTGTATGTGTGAGCGTAAGTGTTGCAAATGACTTGAAATTAAGTTTTTCTGAAAACACAAAAATTTTCGGTGAAAAAAAAGCTTCACATTTCGCACTTCTAGTAGCGCTTAAACACCATTTACTTAAAAAGGCTGCACATTTGCCAATGATAATTGCCATTTACGACGAGGTTTTACTGTTCTTTAATATTTTGAAATTAATATTTCCCTTCTATCATTAGGAAACCAAAAAATTAAGAAAATGTGAAAAATTTATTTTAGGTGGTGATAGATGGCAGCTGGCACGAGTATGTGGCAATTCCGAATAGCTAGCCCAGACCCAAGGAAATAGGAAACTAACACGGGAAAGTCTGTGCCATTATGGTGCACCACTAGTTCATTTTCAATCATTGTGAAAAAGAAAATGTCTGTGTGTCTTTCTTTGAATCTGTTTCTGTCTGCGTCTGTCTCACTCTGTGCCTCTCTGTCTTACTCTGTGCCCCTTTGTCTCTCTCTCTCTCTGTCAATCTCTGTGTGTCTGTTTTTCTCTGTCTCTCTTTTTGTTTCTGTCTCTACGTGTCTGTCTCTGACTCTTTCCCTGTCTGTCTCTCTGTTGCTGATTATCTCTCTGCGTCTTTCTCTCTTTATCTCTCTCTATCTCTGTCTCTCTATTGCCTCTCTTTCTCTGTGTCTATGTCACTGTCTCTTTTGTATCTCTTCCTAACGCATGCTGTCTCTATCCGTGGGCCTGTCTAGTCATATAAAGATCGCATATAGCATTTGCCCCTGTAAGGTAGGCAGCTCTTCATACATTGGTGTTTGGCAAGAAAAAGTCTACGTGTCTTCGCCTGAGTCGGAACGTGATCTGCGATACCCAAATGCATTATAACTAATGCTGGATTTACACTAGCAAGAGAACGGCGATCAATACTATTTCGCAAGAAATGTTGCCAATATACAGTTCGGTGACTATTAAAATATATATGTAGGACAGCAGAGAGAGAGAGAGAGAGAGAGAGAGAGAGAGAGAGAGAGAGAGAGAGAGAAAGAAGAAATCACATTCAATTCAAGAAGACTGACCTGTAAGAAATCTTAGATCTAGCGAGAAAAAATGTCGTTGCCGATCCTCTTGTAGACCCAAAAGATCTTCCACCCCTAAGTATAAAGCTGGGGTTGATGAAACATTTTTTCAAAGCTTTGAACCAAGAAAGGCCGGTCCTAAGGCATTTAAGAGAAGCTAGTGGTGCTACAGAATGGCACAGACTTTCCCGTATTACAAATATTTCTATTTCCTTTGGTCTAGGTTAACTATTCGGACTTGACATAATACTCTTACTTGCTTATTCTGATATAATACAGCTGCCTTCTATCGCCGCCCAAACTACATTTTTTCACATTATCTTAATTTTTTCGTTCTTTAATAGTAGAAAGGAAATATTTTAAGAACAGTAAAATATCGTCCTAAATTGCCATTTTCTCTCAAAAATTTGGAGCCGTTTTTAAGAAAATAGCGTTCGAGCGTTACTGTAAATGCGAATTTGAAGCTCTTTTTTACAGACAGATTTTGAGTTTTCGAAAAACGTTATTTAAAGACATTTAAAGTACATCAAATCAAAAATACGATAGTGTTAACAAATAGCTGGAAATGTGCATATTAACTGAGTGAGAGATCTTGCAAAAAAATTACATTTGTGTAATGTTTGAAAAAAATTCCCCCAAATAAACTCTACGCAATTTGCACTATTGTAAATTAGCACTATTCCTACGAAAATTTTAAAGAAAAACTTTGGAGCCGTTTTTGAAAAACCTTGATTTTTAAAATTTTAGACTTGCAAATATTTCGCGAAATATTAGGCAAAAATTACTAAAATTTTAAAAAAAACTACAGGACCTTAATGAAAGAACTCACTTTGGAAAACAAATTTTATTTGAAGGAAGAATGTCTCTCTTCAATATTTTAGTTGTAGGAAGATGCCGAAAAAATTCAAACTTTTGCAATTATCGAAAATTCAGTGTTAACTGTGAAAATCGGACCTACGCCACCTTAAGTGTACATAACTCTATTCTTACAAGACATTTAAAGAAAATATTTGGAGCTATTTATGAGAAAATTTTGAAAATATCCGGGGGACTTCATGGAAAGTACCCACAAATTTTGAAGAAAGATTTTCAAAATCGCGGCGCCTCGAGTCTTGAGCAGCCTCGAGCAGCAAGACATGGGAATATCCATTTTTGGAAGAAATCGTACGTATGATTTAGACGCTAGTGTTGTTCACAGACTGACAGACGGACGTATGGATGTTTTGAAAAGAACCACTTTTTCGGTTTCAGGGGACCCCAAAACGTGTAATTCTGTTTAAATCTCGAAATCGATTTTCCGCATTTTATAACTTTCCCTATACAACGTATGTATATTACTCCGTATATACTAGTACGTATTCGGGAAAGTGAAAACATTATTGTAGTTCGTTAGAGACATTAATTGATTTACGGAATTTTAAAATATTTTCTTGTAGGGTGCTGGAATAATGTAAAGCGTCAATATTACAGTTCTGTAAGCTTGATTGAAGGAATTGGTTGTTTTAGGACAGTCCTGAATAATATGTATTATTGTTATTTGTACATTACATATATATTGCAAATTGAGAGAGTATTCTTGTTTATTACGTGCAAGTGAGTAATCTTTCAGTGTTCTGATCAAATATTGGTGATTGTAACTTGATCACATTTTTTTTAAGTTTCCAGGTTGTAGAAGTTTTCCATCTTCTTATGAAGACTGCCAGCCTTACAAGACTTCCAAACCTGACTCCACTTGTTTTTCATTTTTCCATACAAGCACTTACTATCACATCGTACTATCATTCGTCGTGTATGCAATATTATGCACATTTTTCACTGAGTGGATGTCAAATAGTGATGTTGGAACATGACGTACTGGCGCAGCCAATGGTGTGTCTAGATGAGGGGTAATCCAGAAGATAACAAGGTTTTTACCAAGCCTTTGACGAAGATGGGTAGTTCTTGAACCTTGAAAGCTATTTCAGAGTTTGAATATTTGTTGTAGAATGGTTTTATTCTAGAAAGTGTGTTTGTGAATATATTTATATTTGAGTGCAACGATTGATCTATCATTTTTAGATTTGTTTTTAAAGCATGGCTTTCATATCTATTAGAACTGCAGACTGCAGTAGTGATGTGATAGGAAGTTAATTTTTTTCATTGGGTATATATTCTGTGACTTGAGTTTCTTGGTCATTTTTTTGTTACTAATGGGAATAATTTTTAATTCAGTACTACGTAGAAATTTAAATTTTTTGTTCCAATCTTGTTTTGTTAAGTTGATATTGTAATACTCATTGAGTGATAACTCTATTGAAATTATGTCTATGGTCTATGGAATCACAGTTTTGTTTAGACGATAAAGCGAAAATGTATAATATCAGTGTTTTTCACTTAAGGTTCATTTGTTATAATCAAATTGTTTCCTGGACCGTACATCTCTAAGACGCGCGTCAATTATTCCAACATGTAGAGATTCTTCACCTATTTGTTAACATGAGAATAGTTGATCATTCAAAATATTTAATTTTCATATATCAAAACACTTCACATTTTGTGAAAAATAATGTAGGAGAGCGATTCGCAAATGATGGTAGTGAATCTCCAAGAATTGACATATTTGATAAAGAAAGTTTCCACAAATAATGTTGTAATCTCTGAATTTTAAACAAACGTAAAAATAAAATGTTATATTTAAAAAAATAAATGTGTTCAAAGAGTTGTAACCCCGACATAGTAATTATTAAAATACATTTGTTTCTCAGTAACAAGGTCACAACTCTTTTTTCTTTACGTCTGCAGATAATCTGAGAGTAAACGTGTCCAGAAAGGTGACAAGGTGATGATAATTATATATTTTTTTAAATTAATTTAAAACAAATATGTTAGCCAAGAACAAGGTAATATGCATTGATATTAAAGAATTCCGTTTGGTTTTCTACTTACTAGAATAATAGCACTTTTATTGTTTTAATTCTGTATTCAACAATCCTGCAACAAATTTTCCAATACTGAAACGGCTAAAATGATTCAAGAACAATACTACCACATTAAATCTGCTGGAATAAGTATTATCGTTGCTTGGCTTCCACCTCAACTTAACATTCCAGAGGACGTAATTGGGAAAAATTCTACATTAATAGACCTACAGAAGGAGAATAATATTCATAACATCATGCATACTGCCTATGATAAATTGAGAGCAATAGAATAATGCATGACACAGAAATGGAATAGCACATGGAAAGAATGTAAAGCAAGTCAACTCCACAACCAAATTAATAACTTTTGTCATATTAAAACTTCTTAAAAGTTCAATCGAAGAGGGCAAGTCGCACTGTCCAGAATAAGATCAGGCCACAGAAAATTAAACCATCTCTACTTAATTACCAAAACACCCCCTCCACTTTGTGATACTTGTAACGTAAATTTAACAATATACCACATTATAGAAAACTGCCCTAACTTCAATAATCAATGAAAATTTACTAATCTAAATAAACCTTTAGATACCTTATTGTATGCGACCAACTATCGGAACCAACTGATAAAGTTTTGTGAAAATTGTAACATCTTTAATGACATCTTTAATGATGATATTGTATAATTAAGTTATGTAATACATATAATATATGATGTCATACAATGTTATATATATATATATGTTATAACCTTTTTGTTAATATAATTATGGATAAAATTATAATTGTATAAACAATGTAGTCGCTAACAACATTAGTCGTTGATGCGACTAAAAATAAAGAAATTTAAAAAATTGCATTTAGTTTTTAAACGTTAAAAATTTGTAGAATGTGCTAAATGTACACTCTATAGTTTAATTAACGTTTCAAAATGTTTTACGTTTAAGTTTTAGTTATTCTTTAAAGACTATTATGAATGTGAAGAATTAGTTTTAATAAAAAGTAAATATTGGTTCCACTGTTATTAATTATGCCAGATCAATTTATTTCGATTTTTTGAAATGTCTCGCGAGGAGAAAAAGATTGTGAACCGATGAAATGGGATACGGAGATACTACGAGTATAATAAAGTATCAAAATAATGCAAAACAAATGCAATAGAGAAAATGTAGATATTGAGCATCCCTACATATACAGTATATTATACAAAAAATAAAAGCATTCATGTATAGTAACAATATATAAAATGTTCGTTACTTTAGTCTTCTGTGTTCCAAATGGTTCAATTTTGCCGTGCCATTGACATTTCGAGCGATGGTAACACAAACGAAGTTACATGTTCGTCATGTTAAACAACTCAACATCTCAAGTAATTTAAATAATTTCCACCCTTCTAATTTCCCTTTGATTCCACTCTTTTAATTTCGAAATCAAGCCTCACAAATGTATGCGTTAAATCGATTCACTAAAATTTCTTCTTTCCCGTCTGCCATGATTGATACTAGAGCAAGAAGTTGCAGATATATAAATTACTCGAAAGGGAAGTGAAAAAAGTAGAATTGCAGACCCACTTTTTAAAAAAAGAAATTCCCAGCACACGTCAGTTTCCTGCGGGATTCACTCAATTCGGCTTACCCGTTCCCAATGAGGAAAGGCTTTGTTCTACCTCATTATGCTGTATACCACACACATGAGGGAATTTCATCGGAAGCGCAGACCTCCTTACTACCTCCTGTTATCCGGGTCTGGAAACTTTCAGCACTTTCACTTTGCCGTCGTTCTACAAACAAAAGCCAGTAGTGCATTAAAGACACATCCTTTCTCGTATTTTCATATCGTTTACAATTTTGGAAATTTGAAAGGATTCAACGAAAATTTCATCTTTAAACCGACAAACGAAAACGACAAATTGAAGCCATTTCTGAGAAAATGTTCCTTAATAAATTGCATTAACTTTGAGCCGAAATTACGCAAAAAGTACTCGTTTTTTAAACATTTGTACTAGGTATTTTTTGAAGATCCAATTTTCATTTTCCCGTATCCGTACGTATATACGCAGATTTTCGGCAGAAAAAAATTCATTGCAAGGCCGTGATAACGAAAAAGGGGATTAATTCATTTGCTAAATTAAAAAAATCCCCTAACACGTGGTGCAGCCAGAATCCCTCTTTTGTGGGTCCTCTGAAAAACCAACCAAAACGTCTGTCCGTCCGTTCGTCCGTCCGTCTGTTCGTCTGTGAACACTACTAGTGCCTAAACCATACGTAAGATTTTTTTCCAAATTGAAGAAACCCCTGTCGATCTGATTCGAGTCAAAGCTTTGATATTTTGAAAAAGATTCTATAAAATTTGGGGGTACTTTACGTGGAGCCCCCTCGGATATTTCCAAAATTTTCGCATAAACGACCCCAAATATATCTTTACATTTCTTTTTTTTATTTTTTTATTTTATTTATTCTTGCTTGGCCTGAGGCCCTTACATTTCCTGTAAGAATAGTGTAAAATACACTTATTAAGGTGGTATGGATCCTAATTTCACGGTTAACTCTGAATTTTCGAAAATTGCAGAAGTTTGAATTTTTTCGGCCTGATCCTACAACTACAAAATTAAAGATAAAGATTTTTTCTCCGAATAAATTAGTTCTCAATTATGATTTTTTCATTAAGGTCATGTACCCTTTTTTGAAAATTATAGTAGCCTTCCCGCAATATTGCGTGCAAAATGTGCAATTTAAAAAAAATTCAAAAACAAGATTTTCTCAATAACGGCTCCAAATTTTTTCTTTAAACATTTTGTAGGGATACTGCTAAATGTACTCTATAAAATGACATAATTGTTATATTACTCTATTCTTTTGATTTATCCAAAGTGACCAAAATGTAATTTTTTGTCTTATCTCTCACGTTAATATTTACATTAGCGGCGATGTGTTCACATTATTATATTTACGAGTATATCTGCTTTAAATGTCGAATCAAGTTTCTGTAGAACTCAACCGTTTTCTGTGAAAACTAGCCCAAAATTGTGAATTTTCAGAAACGCTCAAACGCCATTTTCTCCAAAATGGTTCCAAATTTTTTCTTCAAACTTTTCGAACGGATAATGCCATTTCGAATGGATAGTGAGTCATTTTAAAATGTGCAATTAGCACTATCCGTTCGAAAACTTTGAAGAAAAAATGTTGGGTCATTTATGAGAAAAAGGCGTTTGAGCGTTTATGGAACGATTGAGTTTTCCATTTTTCTTTATCAGGGCTCCAGCAATATTTTTTTTTCTGCAGAAATTTCGCCGTTTTTTCGCGAAGCATTACATAATTTTCCCTCCGTATATACGTAGGTATACGGGAAAGTAAAAATGTACTTTGGGCGGCGACAGATGGCAGCTGGCAAGAGAATATGGCAAGTTCGAGACCAAAGGAAGTAGAAAATACGGAAAAGTCTGTGCCTTTCTGTAGCACCACATAGTTTAAAATAGATTTCATTTAAGACAGTAATCTCAATCTTCAATATAGAATTTTCACAATGTTTCTTTTTCTTAATTTTCGCAAAGTTTAAGAACATGAATCTTGTTTTTAATTTGCTGTTGAATAAATTGTTTAATTTCGAGTTTGGAATGATGAACATATTGTAAAACATTTTTACATTTCACTGATTTGGTAACATTAATGTTAATATTACATCTATTTAAGTAATCATGAGATATTTAATGAGAAAAATTCATTAATTGGAAAGCTATTGCTCATCTGCAAGGTTTAGGTTACAAATAATCGAAACAGCCCTGCGCTATACCGATCCCAAACCAGACACAAACGCAGCAAATTAATAACGCCAGGGAAATTCCAAAGACCTGTTCCACACCTTTACCCAGAAACTGATCGCATTATTACAGCTCCAACTTCTACACAAAGCCGTATGAATATGACTCATCAGACACTCCCTTTTAGACTTCCTCCTTAACTTTTTGTCATGACATGAAATCGACAGGAGTGGCCTCTGCTTTACGCAGATTCTACGAGAAACAGCTTTTTATGATGACAGACATCAATGCGCCGAATCCAATCAAACTTGCATCATTATCATGCGAATTGTCGGCACAAGCTTCATTAAACTTTTCCCGTTCCATGGAGTGATTCCGCGGGTGAGGGGCGGCCATTTCGTCGATCGCGCCAGAGAGGTTTCCCCTTTGGAAGCGGCAGTACAGGCCACGCAAACTGTGATCAATATTTCAGAATTTTGAGGAAGAATGTAAGAGAGAAAATTCTTGGTCCTTATTGGAAATAGAAATTAACGTGTTTGTAAAGCAGGATTTGATCAATCGAAGAAATGGATCATAAAACGGCAAATTGCAAAATATAGGATATAAGATACATTATTCAATTGCAAGCAAAAAGTAATGAATCACTCAGAAACGTCAGCCAAAACGTTTGTGTATTGATCAATGTGTACAAAATGGCCAATCACTACCAAAAAACCAAAAGGTTAAGCAATGCTATGTTGGTAGAATATTTTTTCTCAGAGCACTTCGAAGTATTTGAGAAGATTTTGAAAACCTAATATATAATTATGTAATGGTGAAAAATCTAGTCCGTAATTAAATTCTCCAAACTCAGTTCGTAATTTATTCTGATATACAATTTCAATACACGTTTACTCATATAATGATATTGACTTAATTAAAAATGAAACTAATGGTGCTACATTAGCACATACATTTTCGCATTACTTGCAACTACTTTGTAAATTATACTATTACATGAAATTGTAAAAGTGATTCGCAGCAGCAAAAAGTTTACCGTACCGAAACTCGAATTCAAATTCCTCAAGTTAAATTTGCCAAGTGTCTTACCTCCACATCAAGCCAGGCTGGCCTACCAACACGGGCTGATGATTAAATACATAATTGTCTTATCTAAATATTTCCAACACCCAATTTTCGAAAATTTGTTCCGATAGTTATCGGAGCTCTGTGTATTGTTCCACAAAATTTGTGTAACAAGTTGGCTAAACTCTCAGGTCATTCAAAAGACTAGAAAGTGGAAGAAATTGCTTTATTTGGAACAGCCCACGTTTGGCGTAAAGTATTGTAGAGGCGCCGCAGACCTTAGATCTGCTCCTTAGGAAGCTGTTTACAACCTGGAGTAGATTTTATATTCAACCGACTCATAACATCTTTAGTCGTGAATTAAAGCAATAATAATAATAATAATAATAATAATAATAATAATAATAATAATTGGAATAATATTAATAATGATAGTAATAATCTTAGAAATCATTGATAATCAAACTCAGCAGTTGAATGTGTATTACCACAGACAGCAGACATGCAGATATATGACATACCTGAATCACAAACAACAAAAAGAGAATTTTCCGGGGAAAGAAAATTTTACACAGGTTTGCCTCAAAAACCAGCTTCTTTCTCTAATCAAACTTCTTCCCTCGAATCTATTGCTAACTTATGGTCAGATGGCGGAATGGAAAAATGCACGATACATTCACTCCAGTTGTCATTGAAGAAAATCGTACATCGCAAAATCTTTAGGAAATGTTTTCCACTAACATCTTTAATGTGAAAATTCGAAAAGCAATCCATCGCATGAACAATTGGAAATCTCCAGGAACGGGTGCTGTACTGGTCGGCTGGCTTAAGCAATTCACCAGTGCGCATGATAAGCTGTCGGAGTGCTAAACAATTAACTTCATTAACCAGACTTTGCATCAGCATTCTTGACTACTAGTAAAACCCTGCTTCCTCTAAAAAATAACACCTAGCCGTGCTACAATAGCACATACTTTCCCGCATTATTGGAAACAGCTACGTAGTACTGAAATATTGCACTTTCTAAGCTACTAACATCTTGGGTATCATTTGAAAAATCCAATTCAACCAAGAAGCGAGCAACTCACTGTTTCCATCGCAGTGTTGTCAAAATTATGTGAATTTTACAACTGCATAAAATATAGTACAAAAGTTTTGTATTGGAAAAAGAAGTCTGATAACCCAGAAAATATAGAAATTTTATAGGGCCACGATTAGAGATTATTCTAAAAACATGCAGCAAAAACTTTACTCCTTACATATGGTACTGCATTTGGTGCGAAAACTAAATATTTTCATGCAAATATCAACTTAAAGACAATTATGACCCCTTTGCAACCAGCAATATGAAGTCAAAACAATGACATGTAATTCAGCTGAGTTCTCGAGAAATTTTACTTGAAATTTTTCAAAGCACATGCTCTCATTAATATTATGTCACCAAATCACCGCTAATGAAAATATTAACGACGTGAGAGGCAAGTCAAAACAATTAAATCTTTGCAATTTAAAAAAACAAAACAAAAGGAAGCAATGCGGTCTTCTTTTCATCTTCTAAAGTACATTTAGCACTATCCCTACCAAAAGTTTAAAGAAAAAATTTAGAACCGTTTTTGAGAAAAACTTGTTTTTGTAATTTTTTAAAATTGCCCATATTGCACGCAATATTGCGCGAAAACTATTAAAATTTTTAAAAAATGTACTTGACTTTAAAGGGAGAACTCACTACGAAGAACAAATTTTATTTGAAGGAAAAGTCTCTATCTCCAATTTTGTAGTTGGAGGAAGACGCCGAATAAAATTCAAACTTTCCCAATTTTCGAAAATTCAGTTATCCGTGAAAATCGGACCTATACCACCTTAATAATTTAATTTTACTTTCTTTTTACAAACAATTGAAAGAAAAAATTTGGAGACTTTTTTTTTAATTTTGAAAATCTCCTGGGGGCTTCGTGTAAAGTACCCCCAAATTTAAAATATGTTTCAAATTCAAGAGGCCACGAGATCAGTCAAATCAATAGGAGAGTGTAAATTTTGGAGAAAATCGGCTGAGTTGTTTAGTCATGCGTTGTTCACAGACAGACGGACAGACGGACTGACGGACTGACGTTTTGGTTTCAATTGGTTTTTCGGTATCAAGGTCCCACAAAATAGGGATTCTGGCTGCACCACGTGTTAGGAGATTTTTTCTTAATTTAGCAACTGGATTTATCCACTTTTTCGTTACCAGGGCTTTGTTATAAGAGTTTTTCTGCCGAAATTCCGCCGGTTTTTCGCGCAGCATCACATTACTTTCCCTATACTATATTTACGTATAGTGTATGGGGAAGTAAAAACATGCACTCAGGAGAGGGACGTTCCTGGTCTATTGTGGCAGTGATTCAGCTGGCGAAGAAAACTAGTGAGTTATTTAAAATAAATGAAATGGATACAGAGAATATTTATAGTCTGAAAAATTTTAAAACCTCTTTTGCATCAAATTTTAATACAAATGAAATGGATAAAAAAGTTATTTAGAATGAAATTAAGGAAATTAAAATTGAAAAGGAAACACCTTATTTCTTTAAATATATAACTAGTTGTGAGGATAATGTATTAATGTATACAGAGTTATCAATGTTCTTCGCCGGGAACATAGGAGATCAGGTTCACATGATCTCGTTGCTACCTGCTAGAGATGAGCTTAACAGCTTTTCTTCAATAACAGTTATCGGAATAACAGTGGACTGCTAATAACGGTTATTAATAACAGTTGAAAAATAACACGTCCATGATCAGCAACCTAACGTGTCTGACTGCTAAGAGTTAAATCAGTTGCGGCGACTGCTAAGAGTTAATCCCGGCAAAAACGAATTACGATTGATTACATGCAGTGAAACTGTTGTCGCACAGAATGGTTGCCGAGAAAGTTTGAAGTAGTTTGAGTTTGGCCCAATAGATTGGAGTGCTGTTATTATCAACTGATAACAGCCAACAACAGGATAAATGAATAACTGTTATTCCGCGTAACAGTTACTAAACGTTAACTGTTAAGAAATAACAGTTTAGCTGTTAAGGGCACATCTCTACTACCTGCAAACAGCCCCCAGATATCAACATCGCAAAGAAAAAAAGACTGGTGCAAATCACGTAACGTCGCAATATCATGACTTCTACAAAAACCTTGCAGTTATTGGAGAGGTAGAGGATGTAATTGAAAATCTGTAGTTTAATATGAGAGTAGAAACGTTAGCGGGAAATTAATTGTTTTTAGTGCATTACAGTTTGTAAAGTGTAGTGTAAAAGTTAAATGTTTTTATGTAATCGTAATATACATTGCAGTATTAATGTTACGATGCTATATTATGATTGATTTAAAACAAAAAATATACAAACAAAAAAACACGCGGACAAAACTGCACTATTTTATGGCCACAAGTGTAAAAAATGCTGAATAATTATATACTTCAGGAAGCTGGAATAGCGTTAACAAAGAAAACCTTTCAATCTACTTAGCCTGGAACGGTCAAATAATATTATTAAAAATTGAATGAAGAACATTTTTAAAACTTGAACAGCCAATAACTCCAAATTCTGATTTTCGGAAATAAGGCCTTCTTTTTCGCAAAGTGCAATATCCGGTATCTATAAAGTAGATTTATTAAATTCAGTAACAAAATCATACAATGTAAATGTAAATAACATTCTAGGTCAAAAACAAGACGAAATCGCTAAACCGTCGCGATATATGCCCACGGACATTTCTCCGATTCATTGACGCATACATTACGAATGGAACAGCACATGAGACGCTTTCCGTCTCTTATTTCGCCTTCCAAATTTATTCAGTCAGCTGATGCTTGTTTTCCTGCGTTGCCCTCGCGCGCCTGCTCAGCAGTCCGGCGAGCCAGTCGCGCAGCGCTTCCAGGGACTCCATGCCATCCGGAAGTGACGTCAGCACACCTTGACTCACGCGAGGCGGCCGCGCGCCGTCCGCCCGATGACGGGCAGGTAGCCGCCGCCGTGCCTCGCCTGCGAATCCGCGAGGAGCAAAGAACTGCGTGCGTCAGGGCCGGGCGCGTTTGGCGGCCGCCGCGCCGCGCCGTTCACAACCACCGAACAACAAAGGCGCTCTGGGTTGAAACGCTCGGTACCCAGTCTGCGAGATCGAGGTTGAAGAACTCTGGAGGGTGCTTTTGCGAGTACTTATTGTTTCCAGACGCGGCAACAACTGATGTCGTTAGTCCCGCAAGATAAGTATACGTGTTATATCTCGGGGAAAGATTGGTCATTCTCGCTCGTTGGAACGAACGATCTGTGCCGGCTTAATTTTCAGCTTGTGAGGATTCCCCTCTCCAGATATCTCCACCTGCGAGGCATGTCGTGATGTCGTGAGCCTTCATGAAAGGATGTAATTTTAACAATAATAATTAATGTAATCAATAAATAGATGATTGTGATGATTGTTAATAAGAAATTACGAACCGAGCCTCGATAAGTGCTCCAAGCTCCCGAATGATTTCTCCTCATGTGTGGTAATCAAGAGTATGCAAGTGTGTGTGTAAGGGGAAAACAGGGGAAAAGGATGAGGAAGGGAAGACAGCGCGGTCCATGACGCTTTTGTTAGGGTACTTGCTCCGGCATTCGCCTGGTTGTTGATCGGTGAAACCAGGGAAAACATTTATGTCCAAGGTTTCGTTAGATACTCAGGGACTAGAGAAAAATACAAACACATCTCATATTACTAATTTCCTATGCGTGCAGAAAGTGAAAGCATACTATGCAGCCTCCAATTACGTGACAGGTATCCATGGTTTTATTTAATAAAATCAGAATCTTGGGTAAAACCCCAAAACAATTAACGTCTCAATTTTCACAGAAAAATGCAAATAGTTGTTTGTTTTATTCCGCCTGTTCTCATATTGTACGGACTGACTTTCTCATATCCTATTCATTCGGAAGTGAAGGGTTTTTGCTATATTTCAAGTATAAATAATACATATTTATGCAATTTCTCTACATGAAACGCCGACATTGAAACGTTTTTTTATTTGGTCACTAATAAATATTTATATATTCGTGCCTGCGTTTGGACACACTAATGCATCCTTTCGTTTACTATCTCTATTCGATTGAGGTTTCAATATGTATACTATATAATGTTCAGAAATGATCGACAATAAAAAATTATTATTCCAATTTATAACTCATGTGAATATTTATTTAAATATTTGTAACAATTTGTAGTTACTGTTTTCCCCACTAGATCCAATGTTACTCTTTACTGCATGGATTGGCAAAATATCCATTAGGATCAATTTATTTTGAAAATTTATATCTGATTGGGACGCGGAATTACATTTCATTTGTCAGCCAATCAATAATAATAATAATAATAATAATAATAATAATATCAACAATATTGATTGAAAACAAATAAAAAGAGTGATCTTAAAATTAATTGTTTATAAATGAATATTTCTCAAATATTAATAACTAATTGAATGTGGCGTCGCCGATACTGTAAACTGTTTTAAAATTATATTCTTTTGTTCAAAATTTCTTTCATACTTCATTTCTTTTATGCGTAACTTTGTTCAAATATATTCTTAGTGTCTGGCATTGGCAATGAATCGTAGTAGCTATGTTATATTCCCGTTCAAAATTCCAAGCACTCAGTGGCCTTGTATATTAACTTCAAACGGGATGTGAACTGGTAATATTACAATTTGAAAATAATAATCGCTGTAAATACTTACAGGTATATGCGTGACGCAACAGCACAGCTATATTGTTTTATTTTGTTTTCTAATATGAACATAAATGATCACCTGTTAGCTGTTGTTCTGCGTTATTCTTTAATGCTAATATAAGATCATTCTCAATTAGTACGGAAAATTCTGACGCAAAAACATCAACTACATTTGATTCCCCCGAGTTACTGAGATTTGTCTCTGCACAAGATTTGTGATAAAAAAAGGGGACAGGGATTCTTACCCGGGAATGGGCTCCGGATTCAATCACGTGCACAATGGAAACTTGCGGGTAATAAGAATGTTCTTTATTACATGAATAATCACCATACAAAACTGGCTTGCCCTTCATGCTCACAGGAGCATTTACTCTGTTCTCTCCCTATGCTTAATTGCATCCCATTTACAATTTCTCCGTTACCCTGGAGCTTCACTCCTTTATTATGATTCCCACATTTGGGGGAGCATCAACTCAAGATCACTGTTATCTACTGGCTAATTACTCTCCCTCCCAATCTTCCGGCTCTTTCCTAAATCTTCTTTTACTCACGATACTCCAGTCTGAATCACGCCGTTTCATGTTCGCCCCTCCGCCGTCGGGCCGACGCCTCGCGCCGCACCGTCGCTCTCGGGCCTCTTCGTGCCGCAGGATGCCAGCGCGGGGAGGGGAGTCCCGCGGTGCCGCTTGCCTTCGCCGCTCCTATCAGCTTGCTCTCTGCGTTGTCTTCTTACGTGTCTCGTCGCGCCACCTCGCCCTTCGGGTATGTCCGCTTCCTTCGATTGTGCTCGGAAGGGCGGGGGACGCTTCGCCGCTGTCGGTCACTTCCCACCCCACTCGTGGCCGCTGTGGTATACTTCGAAACGTTACCAGAACATTTCGAATGCATCGGTACGTAGTCCTCCCAACTCACTTTTCATTGACTCGCTTTCCTCAGTAGCGATGTTGTTTGGATGAATAGCGGTTTCATTACCCTCGAGTTGCATTGCAGCTTCACACGGCTCGCCCACTTGTATTATGAAACACTGTTTTCTCGTTCTCTTACATCACAGTTTCTATCTTTTATTGTAATTGTCATCGACTGTTCACCTTTATTGCACTTAATGATGTCGAATACTTGTATACATTGTTCCATTCCTCTACACTGTTCTGCCCACTCCACGTGTTGACCATTCACCGCTTGTGATACTTCACCACTCTCTTGTACCCGTTTTGTCTCGTCTCACTTCTCAACTAACGCTTCCACTTTCGTCACACACTTTCATCGTCACAACGCCTTTCCAGTTCTATTGCATAACGCTCACTTTCATTGTTCTCTCCGGTAGATATTCCGTACTACCCCGCACGTCTGCACTCCATGAATCTCTCTCTCCGTCACTGCTATACTCCCCGTCCGTGCTCGTGATTCGTGGCCTCCGGTTCTTCGCACCGAACCGACTCCGTCGGTGTGCCGGCCGCTGCCGCGCAGTTCAAACATTCGATATGCATCGGAACGCATTGTTATCTTATTAGTGATAACAATTCGTTTCAATATATATATATATATATATATATATATTAAACGGTTACTATTTTGTATGTTTATGTGTATAAGTTGTAAGTCACATTAAATTGAAAATCGATTTTTGCACGCTTAAGAAATGAATTGTTTAGTATTTACAGTTTTTGTTTCCTTCGTATTCACTTCACGTTCTCCAAATTTAATGTTCCAAAGCAAGTTAAAAATTCTTCATACAAAATACTCATGAAATACATCACATTTTACAACTGAAATACTTCAGAATTTTGAGCACGTTCTGCTGGGCGTTATTCAGTTTATTTTTTGTTCGTTTCTCAAAAATCAGTGTTGCCATGCTCATGGAAGAAAAGTATCATGTCGCGGACTGAACATAACCACGGAATAATGGGGTTTAATCCACGCCACCTGCGTAGACCTATTTAGGTGGCGTTGGTTTAATTCCCGTCATACAAAGATCGTAGATCCAAAACACGAAAAAACATGTTTTTGACAATTTCTTGGCATCTTATGGTAGGATCGAAAAACAAAATTATCAGTTCCCCAACACCGAGTCGCGTTCAATGACACCTCATATGTCTCGATTGGTGGATGGGAAGTAGTGTAACCGTGAGACACGGAAATCTCCACACAAGAACGGTATAGAAGTTTACTCAAATACTATATATAGGGATAATGACGTATCTTTTATACAATTTCCAGAAAGTTGTATTACAATGTTCCTTGAACCATTGCTATTCGTTGTCGTGGTTGTTACCAAGTGAGGTCTTGGTAATATTGAGCTGCGTAGTTCTGATGCTTTCTACGGGATTCCTCTTTCATGATGTTCACTCCCGGTAATTATTATTTTAAATAGTTAAATAATTGGATTATTTTTCATGAACCGCGTGTTTATAATATTTGCTAACGAGCTATTGTAGCGTTGCGTATCTAAAACTAAGTCAAACACATTGTAACATAGTACAAAATAATTATACTATTTACAACTCAAGTAGTACTTTATATATTCGCAGTTTTGCTACAGGTGAACATCCCTATCACGCAACTAAAGCATGTTCTCTAAAGCGTCCTATGCGGTCATGAATATGACATGCATACCCTATGGAAGTAGAGTTTGTTGTCTGTAAAACGTACGTGTTCATTACGCCACATTTGATTTACTTTTTGTTGTACAAAATTTTAATTTAACTTATCATTTGTCACTTAGAGTCTCAAATGGCCGTTTATCTTGTTCATGTTTAATATTCGATTACATATTCTTAAAATAATATTTCTGTTTTACCATTAGGAAACCGAAAAAATAAGGAAATTTATTTGGCGGAGATAGATGACAGCTGGCAAGAGTATGAGGCAAGTCTGTATAGCTATCAGAAACCAAAGGAAACAGAAAACTAATACGAAACAGTATGTGCCATTATGTAGCATCACTACTTTAATGTATATGTAAGTTCACGAGGAAGTTAAGAGCCACTTAGGTGTAGTACTCTAATGTCTGACAAAAGGAAAATATATAATTTTTGTGATAACTAGCATTCTTGTGGTAACTAGCAAATGAATGCCCATAAGTATGTGCGCTTGCGTGGGTATGTGTGTTTTTGTATGCGTGTGTGCGTGCGCGCGCGTGCGTGAGTGCGTAAAAAGGTTTCCATAATCAGGTTTTTTTAATTATCCAATACTTTGTTAACCAGGTCACCGAATACGAAATCTGCCGAATATGAAAACTATGGGTAGAAAGAAATCAGGGGCATTCACCTCATCGCATTTGTCAGGAAACTTTGGTGAAACGTCAGAAACATTTACGTAATGTCCGCACGTGTCTACTTTTCCACGACGTGTACTCATTCCAAATATTTAAGGAATCTATGAAAAACAGTTGAACAGTTAATTTTCGGTTGCTTAATTGCAAAGAGAAGGGACTAACTAACAGAGAAGAAGACCACAATTATGTACTACTTGCCTTAACATTTGTAATACACTTCTAAATATTTGTTAATTTTTGTAGGAAGAATCAAACTTTTCAATTGAAACAGAAGAAGTAATTTGTAATATAATTAGGAACTTCATTTGACTCCGTGCATATGATTGGAAGGAAGTTATTGTGCTTGTATTGGCCTCAAATCTTCTTTTCTTACGCAAAATTGAATCAACGAAATAATCTAAACTAGTGGTCCTACAGAATGGCACAGACATTCTCCTACTTTTCAGTTTTATAGTGACTGGTCTGTGCTAGCTTTTCGATCTTGCCCCTCCTCTTGCCAACAGACACCTACATTTAGTACATTTTTTAGTCAGTGGTACACATTTAGAACATTTTTTAAACAGTCACATTTAGTAGGTGTAGCCAAACTACATTGTTTAAAAACGTTTCTCAATTTTTACACAGAGTAACGGCTTACGGAGCAGAGAGAAAGTTATGCAATGCTGTGCGAAAAAAGTGCAACATTACGGCAGAAAACCTCTTATTATAGGGCCCTACAGGGTAGCAACAGAGAGTATAAATCCAATTGTTAAATTTAGGGGGAAAAATCATATAACACGTAATGTAGCCAGAATCGATATTTTGTGGGTTCTTGATACCAAAAAATCGGCAAAACGTCTGTCTGTCCGTCCATCCATCCGTCTGTCAGTCTGTCTGTCCGTCCGTCTGTGAACAAAGTTACTGGCTAAACCGTCCAGTTGATTTTCTCCAAAATGAATATTCTCCAATCGATCTGGTTGATGTCGTGATCCCTTGAATTCGAAACCGATATTTTACTTTTGCGGGGAATTTTTGTACTTTACATGCTTCTGGGGCATTTTCAAAATTTTCAAAAAAATGGCTCCATCGTTTTTGATTAAATTTTGTTGATGAATAGTGTGAAGAAAATTTAAGAAGATGGTGTAGGTCTTGATTTTTCGAAAACTGCAAACGTTCAAACTTTTTTCGAAATCTTCCTACAACAAAAATATTAAAGATAGAGATTATTCTCTCAATTAAAATTGTTCCTGAAAGATAGATTTTGAATTAAGGCCATGTAAATTTTTTGGAAAATTTGAGTACTTTTCAAGTTATTTTGCGTGAAATTACTAGTTCAGGTTCTTCGTGGTAGACCTGGAATATATCTTTGAGAATATTTTAGAAGAGAAAAACCTCATCCTGAATGGAAATTTTCTTTGATAAATTTGAAACCGCTTTTAAGAAAATGTTTAAGCGTTACTGTAAATGCGAAATTCGAAGCACTTTTTCATAGAAACCCTCGAAGTTTTGCGAAACTTCATTGGAAATCATTTAAAGTATTTTTACTCAAAATGCAATTTTCTATGTAATTACTCACAAACGCAATGTTTGGAAATGTGCCTAAAAAACATTTGCGTAATATTTGAAAAAACCAAACAAGCTCTGTCGTTATTTCGCATTATCCGTACAAAAAGTATGAAGAAAAAAATTAGACTAATTTTTGAGAAAATGGCATTTTGGGCGTCTCTAAAAATACGGAATGCTCATTTTCACAGAAAAGTTTTGAACTTTTGAGAAACATTACGAGACATCATTTGAAGTTCATGTATTCATAAAAGCAACAATGTATACAAATCGCCGATAATGTACAGTAAGACTTCCATATATCGAAACACTATATTTCGAAATTTTCTATAAACCGAAATTTTTTCGGTCCCTTGAAAATTCCTTTTAAAAACGTTTCTACATATTGAAAATTATTTCTATATAATAAGCTAATTTTCTGACTTGACTATTTTTTCTATGAAATAAAAATGTACAGTATATATTACAAATTATCTGTCTAAAAAGTAGTATTGTTTGAGTTGGATGGAGAGTATAATAATTACTGCGTAAAATATAACTTCCTTCTGGACGTTTGAATAATTAAATTAATATTTATAACTAGAGAACGGATTTTAATGTAAATACATATTTTTACAGAAACAAGATTCCCGCATTCAATAATATTTTTTAGAGTTTCTAAAGGTATTCTGAATGAATTGGTCTAATTTTTATTTTACATATTTTTACATATATTATTGCATATTTTTATATATTGTATCTAAAACTACATATTTCGTCACATTTTATAAATTTAAAGTTTTGAAACAGAACATTTCAGATGCGTGTTTGCTATACTAGAGTATTTTTTCTTAGAAAGCAATGTTATGGTTCCGCGCTTCTATGACCTGCCGGCCTTTGCCATGATTTGTCAAATTACCCCCGCCCTGATTCTTGGAATCAACGATGAGAGGGTGTTTGTGAGGCAGAAGTAGTTTCAACCACGTACTTGCTCATGTTTCTTTGAGACATTGCGAAAATCCACAAAAAAAAATCAAATACTTTTTATATGTCCTTGTCTTATTGCGTTATGATATTTTTGTGGGGGGGGGGTCTTTTATCCTTCTCCCCCTACGGGGTCTATCACTGTCTACACGATCCTACTATATTGAGCACCGGCTCCTCGTAAACACTATAGTACACGCAACGAACGTTTTTAAATTTCGACTAAAAGTTATATGTGTGGTGAAAACTATTATACAACTGTAGAGAGTTCTGTAGAAGGACTTTCTTTCATCCGCTTCGGATCCAGGTTAAAATCTGATCGACAATATTATTTACTCGGAAAATGCTTGCGTACCGATATTTTAAATTCTACAATGAATTCTTGTTTTACATATTTTCTATTTAGAAAAAAACGAATAAATATGTATGCACATATTTAGCTTTTTTATTATAATAAATTCCGTTCTCTATTTATAAGACAGTAACGTGTTTTCTCCGTCCAGTTCCCAGCTTTCGCATGAAGGTAACTCACTCCTATCTCGCTCCGAGGGAACTTGTCAATCGTGAGTATGCGCACGCCAAAGCGATCTGAAAGTCAATCCCGTGCCTTTCGTCTAATGGCCTGCCCTACGATGTTAGTTCGTCAGTTCAATGTGGGTTCAGTTTGCTGTTATGCGCAGTGTATTCCAAATGTCGAAACGAAAATCCCTTAACGCTGCATAAAAACTGAACTTCATTAAAGATGTGGACAGTGCTAAGCAAAAAAAAAAAGTGGCGCAGAAATATGGAATGCCAGGTAGTACATTTTCGACTATAATGAGAAATATCGAAGACATTTTCAAAAATCATGAAATTGTTGGAGATCAAGAAATGTCTATATAGGTATCGAATATTATCGAAGATTCAATATATGGAGGTCCTAGTGTAAATATTAGCGACGTGAGAGAGATATCAAGAAAATTTGTATTTGTGTAATTTTTTTATAAAACAGCAATAATACAGTAAAATGTAGTGTATATCATCTTACACAGCACATTTAGAATTATTCTTACCAATAGTTTAAACAAACAGTTTGGAGCCGTTTCTGAAAAATTTTGGTTTTTTATATTTTTGAATATTGCACATATTTCACTCAATCAGGCGCGAAAACTACTAAAATGCTCAAAAATATGTACAGGACCTTAATGGAAGAACTAATTACAGAGGACGAATTTCTTTGGAAGGAACATCTTCAATTTAGTAGTTGCAGGAAGAGGCTGAAAAAAAATTCACAATTTTGCAATTTAAAAAAATTTAGAGTTATCGGTGGAAAGCGGACTTACGCCATTTTCATAAGTATATTTTACTCTATTCATACAATACATTTAACAATAACATAATCCATAATAGATTTTATTATTTTACTTTTCTGTTCCCAAGTAAATTTATGACTAGATTTGTTGCAGAAATAAGAATTCATAATGAAACATTTCTGCCCTTTACAGATTTGTATTAATCGCTTCCCATTATCGTTCCCTATTGCCATTCCATTTTGCGTATTACTCCACCTTCTTTTTTCTGGCCATTGAGCATTGCGCCCGTTGAGATTCCCTTGATTAGAAGTTCTTCCGTTGTGAAGACACCTCTGTCAAGTCTTCAGAAAATTCATCCTTCTTCATAACAAGGTAGTCATCTGTAAGGACATATACTCCAATAAAGGCAAGGGCAAATCAAATAGTTTTGAATATCTGGTGACGTTGCAGGAAATACAGTGGAATTTTCCATATAATCCTTGATTTTTATCATATTTCCCCATTTTACTTATATATTCTATGAAATTTCCTTTATTTGACGATCCTGTACTCTCATCATTGCCTCGAAATGCAAGCTCTTATCTCCCGAAATAGCATGCAACTCGAATGAAGTGGAACAGAATTTCCTTATTTATCCTTACATCACTTTTGTGTTGCTCAATAAAGCCTCTACTGACTAATTAAATAAAATTATATCCTCTCAAATTTTCCAAACATTTTAACTGCTTCTCAAATGCTTTGTGAGTGTGTGAGTAGTTTCTATGTGTCATGATAGCCTTGTAAATATATTTTTAAATCTGACTAGCTTTTGAAATTCTAAACCTTTCTCGTTTAATAGAAGCTCAGCAAAATAACTTTTTAAGACTTTTACATCGGCATAACCAAGATTCTTGCTTATAAATGTTGATACTGAAATGTCCTATTAATGTTTGTAATGATACTAAGAGTTGGTTTTGGAGTCCCTGCTGTAATTATAATTTCTTTCTCAGAGAATGTTAGAGCAAGACTAACTTAAAATCTATTGGCATAGTAGTTGGTCTTGGTTAGAATCTGAACACTTGTAATTTTCAATTTGTTAACGGCACAACAATACGATTCCATAATTAAGTAGTCACTTGTTGGGTTTGCGTTGTGATCGCCATTCACGGTACATTGCACTGTCTCTTACATTGTGGGCACATGCCCTTCTGCATTGAACCAGCACAATACCTAACCTAAAGCAACAAATATATTACTTGCTAAATGAGGTATAAACCTCAATAAAACTACAATGCTCACAAATAAATCTTGTTCTTTTACAAACAACGAAGAAAACACTCATGTTTCGTAACACGAAAGCTATTTCATAAGAATGCAGGATGTAATGAGGCACTGTGCATCTGCTTTATAGCGCAGATGAGGTGGCATTCATCCTTGTGAAAAATCGAATCCTCAGCGTAGCGATGTTTGAAATGGAACAAAACGGGCAATGCAAAAAGAAAATAACAAATGGACAATTGTTACAAAAAGCAGTCAAATTGTATAAATTGTGTGCTTTTTTATTTCTGACTTAATTTTTCTTTTTGAACAAATATGTTCATTTCTTTTGTGAATAATAAACAATTTACATGTTTCTGAAGAGTTTCTATGCTTTCATAATACATATTTTTGCCTAAAAATATTTTTTTCAAACCAGTTTTGAGTGCTAATAGCGGCTTAACCATTTGGAATATCCACGTAGTTTATTAGACAAAATACGCTTAGAATTGTCTTAAGAGCTTATTTTCAAAGTTTCGACGTTTCCTCCCCGGACACCCTGTATTTAAGGCCTCCCTATGTTGAGGTTATCCCAAATGCCCTTCGGGAGATGAGTTGCATCAACTGGTACTATTATTTTCATTTTAAGATCTGGAATGAATCGAATCGAATGTATACATTGGGGGTGGGTAGTATATGTCCACTTCCATTATTTACTTGAGCTGATGTGTATCTATTGTTAGCATTAGGAAGGATGCGGTTGAAGTTTGGATTTTTTGTGGGAGGGAGAATTGGAAAGTTTTGGCTTGAGAGGGAGGGTGCCGAATTATTATTGTTACAATTTTTTCTTATTATAGCATGACTGCTTTTGATTACCGATTCAAATAGGTAGTAAAAACATTATGGAGAAAGTCCATCTTATGATTCCTCTTGCAATTTTTACATTTGGAGTATTCTTCTTATTCGGACAATTAACCAAATAATGACGTTTTGCACAGAAAATATAAGCTAGTTCGAGATTACAGCCGTTTTTGTGTGCTCGAAATCAGGGTAACGCAGACATTGAACTGGGTTCCTACTTTCGTCCCTTCTGACTTTACATAAAGATTACAAAATACGAAACATTCTTATCTTGGGCAACCTGCTGTCTTGACACTGCAGGTTGAAATGGCTGTTTTGGTGTTGAAGTCCCAAGCTGTCGATACCGAGAGCGCTTCCATCCTGATGGGTGGAATTTATTCCCATGACGCTCTCTGGGTTGTAGACGAGCGCCACTGAGGCTGGTATGGCTTGGCCGAAGCCAAGCCCTGTCAAGACGGCTTCACTGTTTATGTTTGAGTATTAGTACTGGAAGAAGAAGCACTATGACTGAAGCACTACAGAAAACTTTCTTTATAAAGAAGATAAAATTCAAAGACATTTGTGATTTACTGTTGTAAACGTCCTCATACTATTTTTTCGCGTTATTTAAAATTACAAATGTGCCATGTCTTAATGGATATTTCAACACTGATGATTGGAAGTTAAATGAAGATTCACTTTTGAGAGTGTAAATATTGTAGAAAATATTTAGTGCTAAATGAGCTTAAAAATGGTGAAAATTAATTACTTGACCCCTCAAAACAGGCTTTACTTCAATATCATCGAGCTATGTAGAAAATTGAATCCAACTCAAGTGCAACATCTCTTTACTGTATATCTCATTCATCATGCAAATGGAAGCAGTGATTTGTCGTGGTCGGAAACATCACTGCCCCCGTTATCGCTGGTTTCGGCATCCCCGTCGCCGCCATCATTACTATCGCTTTAATAACAGTCACCACCGCCATGACTCAACCACTGCCACCGACGTAACTACCAACGCAACCACCAACCCGCCTCGCAACTGGAACATGAAGCGCAAAAAAGCTGCCACTTGCCCGGGACGCGTCTGGGCATCGCAGGTCCCCGCGCCCCAGGGCGGCCTTGGTCTCGCTCGTTTTGCCAGGCGGCGCCCTTCGGGTTGACCCCTGCGGATCACCTCCCTCGCACTCACGCCCGCACACACGCAGGCGCACGCGCGCACGCCGAATACGCAAAGAGGCCCGCGGGGCGTGTTCCTGGAAAAACAGCGTCCCTCCGGCGCTGCACAAAGGCCCTGCCCCTTCGGCGCCGCACGCGCCTCGCGGGTCGCTTTGTGCGAAGCAAAAACGCAGCGCGCCGCAGCTTGTCAGAATTCAATTCCGCTGTCTCCGAGAACGCGCCAAAGAATCGGCGGGGGAATCCCATTTCAGATAATACTGTCAGAATCTAATTAATTTGGCGTGATTGGGCTGTGTAGGTAAACGACCTACGGTATCAACGTTTCGAAACGTAAATCTCAGAGGTCGTATCCATTCTTCAGTTCTGGGATTATGTACCACCAAATAACAAGGAAAGTGGTGGAAAAACGTTTGAAATTAAGTATACCGGAATTGGTAATTGGAATTATTTCTGAAAACGAAAATTCATGGATAGATTGATGACAGAAAAAAAAGGTCATCAGGAACCCGTGAAAATGTGCGGCAGCAAAATTCTCTACATATGCTTGGAGAAGCTGATTTTAAAATTAAAAACCGATCGCTTGTAAAGCAGAACGAGGGTGTTCCAGTTACGTGCATCTTTGTATTCGAGGGAGTTTTGTTGTACTGTACATTTACACGTTGCTTTTTCATTTCTCTTAATAAGAAAACAATAAAAAACAGTGTTTTAATTATATGTTCTTATACCATTTAAATTGCGAACATAGAAGAAGGATTTGAAAGTGGTTTCAACATGAAAAAAACACTTTATCTGGTATAGAGAGCAGTATTTTACTGTTTTCTTCTCGTTCAAATTCAATGTTTTCAAATATCCCTGTGCTGATCTTTTCTCAACATTACCTAATTTTTTTATTTCTACAAGAATGAGAAAGTATGTATCACGAGTAATCGAATAATGATGTCCGTTGTCCTATCGCGTCCACGTTTCTTCCTTGTGAACATATTCACCCCTTCTCATATATTGAACAAGTGCAATACATACTGGCATAAAAGTTGATCATACATTATTAATTCGATAATCTCCATTTAAAACACACTTATGAGAAATTAGTAAAATCATCAAGTATTATTATTATACAATATTGTGCGTATTTACAATAAGAAGTCCTACAAAAACATATACATTGGATGTTTCTCATTCTTTATGTCCGCCTGACGCATGTCAAATTAAACATACTTAAAAACTGCATCACTGTAGCAATAATGTTAGAGAATGGTAATGGAAAAATAAATTTTTCGTAGGTCTTTCCCGTGTCCAACACAAGAGAGTACTCAATTAAACAAGGCTAACCGTGAAAAAACAATGTCCCTCAGGAAAGCCCGGCTGGCAGCGAAGCGTAATTCACAATGTGTACACGACCAGAGGAAAGGAAACATTCCAGCAGCACTCGCCTGCACCGTCGCCTCCCCTTTCTTTTGCCACTCACCCACGCTCTCCCTGTTTCGCTCTCAACCACGCCTCCGGGTAATGCCTAGGCGTGGGCCTGCCCAGGCCTTTGTACTACTCATTCTCGCTAATTCTTCCGTCTACGCGATATCTGACGCCTTCCTATCTTTCACCTCAGCATCTGCTTTCGCCGTCTTCTCCTCTACCACATCCACCACCGCCCCTATTACAACCAGTATCACCATCGCAACCAACGCCTTCACTACCTCCTGGACCTTCGCCTTCTACCCCATCTGCAACTTCACCTTCCTTACTCCCACCTTCACCTCCATCTCACTCTCTTCACCTCTGTCACCACGATCCATTTCCAACGATTTCCCCTCCGTCTTCGCCACCAACCACATCCACTTCCGTCTCGGCCAGAGCCACCAACCTCCCGCACCCTACCGGCTGCCACTAACGAACATTGACCATGTGTATGCCATCACCACCAGCCGGGGAATTCCTTTTTTTCTGCCCGCTCCCATCTCTCGTGGGCTTCGCAGCGCCCTCCCCCGTCGCGCCGCGTCGCCAGCAGGCGACGCGAGGCGAGGGCGCATTAATCCGGACGAGGAACTCGGCCGGTTTTCTGGGGCCGCGGCGGGGCGCGAACCGTAATCTCGCGGCCGGCGCTCCCCGCCGCTCGTTAGGAACAAAAACACGAACTCATCACTGCCAGAGCGCGGGCGCCGCTGTCTCGCCGCCGCGCCGCCCGCGCCGCCCGCGCCGCCCGCGCCGCCCGCGCTGCGCACTGCCTGTGACAGGCGGGCCTCCGCAGAGAGAGGCGAGGGAGAGAAAGCACGGAATGCAGCGGGCCGCCGCAGAGAGAGGCGGGGAGACAGAGCACGTCTAGCTGCGGTGCAAGACACAATGGACAGCGACGGCGTGCGAGGGAGGACAGAAGTCATGTGGATACGAAGGTAGGAAGAAGGATGAATCTCGGGTCGGAGATAAGTGGAGGAATGAAATGGAATCTGTGATACGGGCCGGACACAAGAAAAGACTGGTAGAAAAGAAATAAATAAAAATAAAAATGTGAAAACCGAGGATTCTGCACTGAATGAAAAATGTGCATATACTCATGAATGAAATGAGATGCAAAGAAGTAGTTGTAAATAACAAGAGGGGAATACCGGAGAAAGGTCAGGCTGGAGAGTTGAAGCAGTGGTGTAGTCGGGAGGCGTAATGATTGGTAAAGGAACGAGTAGAAAGATAACAACAATTATTATCTTTCTCTTCGTTCCTTTACCTACCACTTACATTACATATCAAAAATATTATATTGATTTGTAATTAACGATGGTAAATGGTGAGAGGAAAGGAAACGGGAAGGAGAGTGGTTACTGAAAAGATGAAGAAAGACGAACAGACATGGAATACTGAGTAGAAAAAATCTTTCGGGGAAGAAGGAAAGAGACGAAGGAGATGAAAAAGATGATTGAATCTTGATACGACAATACAATTATGAGCCTAGGATTTACGTTGCAGGTCAGCGGCAAGAAGCAAGCCTTGGACAGGGTGAGACTTGTAATAGACAATGCATTGTAAGAGGAAGCGAGATCATGAGTGCGGTCAAGGCGACGCGAGACAACAGGCGCATTTGCGAAGACGTACTGTCGCCTTCGTTCCCACCACTCTGCTTTCCTCGAAGCAGAGCTTGCTTTCGCCCTCATCCTCGAGACCGTGACGCGTACGGCCCCGCCCACCCAGTCCAAAGGTCCTCGCCCTCCGCTCTTCCTCATGCTCGCTACACAACGCTCCAAGCCCCATGCTCCGCGCCACATCCGAGATATGCTCATCTTCCTGCTCCACCCACATCCGAGATATGCCGCCCTCGCCCCCACCCCCTACGTCGCCCGCGTGGCCAGTGCCCTTCCACGTCCCAGTGCCATGACCCAGCTACCCCTTTCCCAGCACCCCAAGCCCAGCGCCCCCGCCCAGTTCTATCACCCAACGTCGCCCAGCCAGCAATCCCGCCCTGTGCCCCCGCGCTTCCCGCCAAGCAGCCCCGCCCATCGATCCCCGTTCATCACACTGCCCAGCGCCCCCCGCCCAGCGCCCCCGCCCCGCCCCTCTTCCTGCGCCCCGCTCAGCGCCCCTCGCCCAGCAATCCTGCCCTAGGCAAGGGTTGAGAGCTGTTTGGAAGGAATGACCGCACTTTGTCCGCGTCAGGCAGGTCTGGAGCTTCAATAAAAGAACGCGAGCAGAATGGCAGACTTTCGTGGCAGCGCTACGAGGTTGGGAAGTTTTGATTAGACTAAACTAGACCGCGAGTTGGGAGGAAAAATGAATGTACATTCAGGTGTGAGACGCAAGAAATACCTACACGATTCTCTGACACGACCCATGCACAAAAACTTACATACAAGCTCCCACATAAATGATGTTCATCTTTTCATCCTTATTACTCTCATCTTCATTTCATGAGGGATACAACACGACTAATAACTTGGCTAATGCAATACTTATCTCCCTCCTTACAGTGCATGAGATTTTATCGCAAAGTACAACATTAATCTTCAGCCTTATAGAAGATTAATAGTTTGAATGACACAGCTAGTTGCACTCCAAAACATTATAAATTGTCATAAGCTATGAAAGTCGCGCCGAAAAAATGAAGTAGGCATTCACAAGAGACGTTGTTTGTTACCACTGGAAAGATAATGCCATTTCAAAATATCTGTAAGTACTGTTAGTTACACAAGGCACCATGTGAACGATACCTATCAAGTGCTTTTGTTCTTAGAGTAAGACCCGTTCTAAGAACGAGGAAGGGGAAGCCACCTTAGAGGGGGTGATGCTGATGAGATTGCATTTCAAGAACTCCCTTTACAGCTACCGCTCAGTGCCACTTCAGTAAATACGAAAATAAACTAACTACAGAGAGGAAGCGAGGATTCAAGCGGACGGAAAATAAAGATACGTAAAACTGCAAGAACATGCCACCCTCGCAATGAAAAGTCTTTCCATGTTCATATTTTTGCCATTTTTTTATTTTGCAAACCATTCACATTTAAAAGTATTCCAACACTTACTCACAACTTCTAAAACGGCATGTGTACAGACATTTCATTTCCCTAAAAGAGAGCTTCTCCGCAATAACATTGATCACATGTAAGTTGCAACGTAGTAGAAGAAATCGTCAGGAAACTTTTTAAGTTGTAAACTATCATATCAACGGGCCAATTGTATTGAAGCAGAACCTGCAAAATGGATTGTTTGCGGAACAATTAAGAGAACAATAAAGGCAAAACTAGGCGACCATTCTGAAGCAGCGTAAGGTGAAGCATGCAGACAAGACGGTGCATGGTGAAATATGCACACATTCAAGTCACAACAGAAGCGAATTCCAGTATGTAGAAATACGCTTTCACGAAGATGAATCTGGAGTATGTACAGAAAATATCATAATTATAATTATTATATTCGGGAACGGCTCGGTAAACGCAATTTAAACGAAATGACGATGAACGCAGAAAAGAGTGGACTCAAAATGTGAAAAACGCCATTCATGCTACCTTTCCTCAAAAATGTTATTACAATATAGACCATGCGAACGGAGAAAAATAGAAAACTAATTTAATTTTAAAAAATTAAAAGATTACACCTAAATTATTTTATGTTATATAACATTATATATAACGTGACAAAATTAATTTATGTCATTTTATTCAGTGTATTTAACTTAAGTGCACTGTACTCATCTAAAAACTGCAAAGTATAAACTTGAATCAGCTTTTAGGAAAATCTTGTTTTTCAAATTGCGTTTATTTCGTGCAAAATTACGCCAAAACCACTCATACTTCGAAAAAATTGAATATGACTGTGTTTAAAGATCTAATTTTGAAGAATAGATTTCATTCAAAAGAAAATTTCAATCTTCAACATTGTACTAGTAGTTGTAAGAAGACACAAACAAATTTAAACTTTTGCAAATTTTGAACATTTGTCCCATAACAACCATAAGTCAGTGTCTGGGGTACAACGGGTCATGACTATCCCAGAATAACTATCCCTTTCTCATTATTAAGAAGCCACTATCATTTTAAAAAATAATGAATTTGACAAGCACATACAACATATGCTCACGCAAATGATAGAGGAAAACGAGGAAAAATTAAGTAGGGGTAAATAATTGCCACCAGCGTGGAAAATACAGCATGTTGTTAGAAGAGCATGTTGTTAGTGTTCCCTTCTCAGCACGTTTCACTTAACACACAGCTTTGCAATCATTCTCACCAATTACCTTTCCGCTGTTTTGATGTTTTCATGTTTTCGTTTCATCTAAATTGAAGATCCACAAAGGAACACCTAGGTACACGCTTTAACGATTGATAACACAGAGTCACAAAATTAATTTTTTTGAAAGACTTTCTGTTTTGATGAGTGATTTTAATATATTTTTGCCTTCTGTTTACGAATCTGAAAGATTTTCACAGTAACACAAAACAAAATACAACTAATTCAGAAAATAGGTTAGTTAATTAGTCAACATAGAATACTACTGTAAATATTTTTAAGTTTAAAAAAATTCACACAGTCTTAAACAAAAAGAACTTTCTTGTCCGATTCTCTATAACAGTCTGTATCACGACGCTCGCGTCCACACTCGCAACTCCTGTTCTCAAAAACTTTTTAACTGCGCCACGCTTAACTCGAAAAACGAAAACCAGAGCCACGCTCACTGAATCACGGGAACCTTCCTACTACTCGCTTAGCAATTTCTCTACATGTACACCTGCACCGCTGCCAACTCAAAAATAACAAAGCGCGTGGAAAATGCTAGGTACAAAATAATTGCACAGTTTTTAGAAATTACAACAAAACTAATCAGAGGTCAGAGACACACGTTTCAATACTCTATTTTGTTCATTTTTGCTATGGAAGTGTGATCTTCGTGATTGTCGAATATGTTGCGATTTCACGTTATACCTCTTCCGAGATAAGCCATAGTCCTCTATCATAACAGCATTCCACCAACCCGATAATGCTTTTCTAGGTCCTTCGTGGAATCTTTCGCCATGTTCTTCACTACAATCTCCCACATTGTTTGGAAAAAAGTCGATATGGCTAGGAAGAAAATGCACCTAGACACACATATTACAACCTAAATATTTCACAGTCAGAAGCATATCTTCCAGAATATTTTGGTCTTTTCTGTTTCTGAAATTTTGGACTTTTCTGTTTCTCAAAAATCTATTTATCCTGACCAAGCGAGTTCTTCCTCACAAGTCATAAGATTTTTACTTTCCCATATACGTACGTATACACGGAGTGATATACGTAGTATTGGGAAAGTTATGTAATGCTGCGCGAAACTAGTGGTGCTACAGAATGGCACAGACTTTCCCGTATTTGTTTTTATTTCCTTGGGTCTTGGCTATTCGGAATTGCCATAAACTCTTTCTTGCCAGCTGTGATCTATTACCGCCAAAAGTACATTTTTTGTCATTTTCTTAATTTTTCGGTTTCCTATTGGTAGAACGGAAACATTAATTTTAGAATATTAAAGAACACAGAAACCTAGCCGTAAATGGCAATTTTCTTTTAAAAATTATGTGCCGTTTCAGAGAAAATGGCGTTTTAGCACTACTAAAAATGCGAAATTTGAATCTCATTTTCACAGAAAAGTTTTGAGTTTTCAAAATATTTTATTTGACTTTATTTGAAGCACTTACACTCACAAATATAATAATGTTTACAAATTGCTGGTAATGTGCATATTAAAGATGTCAGAGATCATTAAAAAATTTACATTTATATAATTTTTGAAAAAACAAAAAAATAACTCAAAATAAACTTTACGCTATACTAAAGAGTGTAATTGGCACTAACCGTTACAAAAGCTTGAAGAAAAATTTGCAGCGTTTATGAGAAAATGGAATTTGAGCGTTTCTGGAAATGCGAAATTTTGAGCTAGTTTTCACAGAAAACGGTTGTGTTTTCGAGAAACTTTACTTGACATTATTTAAAACACATGTACTCGTAAGTATAATAATGTGAACAAATCGCCGCTAATATAAATATTATCGACGTGAGAAACATGTGAAAAAATTCAAATTTTTGTAATTTTTGAAAACAAACCGATAGACCATTATGGCTTTTATGTCAGGGTACATTTACCACTATCCCTACCAAAAGTTTAAAGAAAAAATTTGGAGCCGTTTTTGAGAAAATCTTGTTTTTGTAATTTTTTAAAATTGCACATATTGCACGCAATATTGCACGAAAACTTCTAAAATTTTGAAAAACATTTACATGACCTTTATGAAAGAACTCAATATGCAGAAAAAATTTTATTTTGAGAAAAAATCTCTATCTTCAATTTTGTAGTCCCAGAAAGACATCGAAAAAATTTTAAACATTTGCAATTTTCGAAACTTCTGTTATTCGTGAAAATCGGACCTATGCCATGTTAATAAGTGTATTTTACTCAATTCTTACAAGAAATTTAAAGAAAAAATTTAGAGCGGTTTTTGAGAAAATTTTGAAAATTTCTGTGTGGCTTCATGTATAGTATCCCCAAATTTTAGAGAAATTTTTTCAAAATCTCAAATCTTCGACTAGAACCAGATCGATCGGGGAATATACATTTTGGAAGAAATCTCACGTATGGGCGCTAGCAGTGTTCACAGACATTTATCCATATAGACTATATGGATAAATCTCATACAGTGGGAAAGCGAAAATAGGTAATATATGGATAAATCTCATACAGTGGGAAAATAGGTAATATTTTCCCTAGTGTTTGGCAGACTCAGAATTTGTCGTAAGCAAAGTTTCATGCTCTAAATTCTTGTAACATTTATTTTAGGACATCTGAAGTAGACACGTATATTTTAAATGAATATTTTGAATTACGATGAGAAAAGTATTTAGAATTACCAATTGGAAAAATAAATTATTTTTACAAAGATTTAATCGTACGTATTCATTTGATGTACTTGTAAATACACGATTCAGAAAACGAAAACTGTACTTTCCGAAGTATTTTTACTGCTTCACAAGAAACGGGACCGGATACCGCAAAAACACGTTCTCAACGCTTTAACCTGCTTAGGACATACATAGGTCGGCCCACTTCAACGTGCAATGACACTTTCACGCACTGCAATAACACGAGAGACAATGCAAGTTGTCGGAAATGTAAAGAGAGTAGAGAATTAATCTAATAATTCATCATTAAATAGGAAAAGAGAAAATACATCACTGCACCAAAGTATTCACGAAATACAATTGGGTGGTCTTACACTTCGTTTATTATTGGATTTTATTAACATTTTCAAAACTACTTTTTGAAAAGTCTTCTAGAGGGTCCGTGACTGAAATTAGGCAGTTTCTCTGAAAAAAATCTTATTTTATTTTTAGTGTAAAACTTGCTCGTATTCATCTATTAGAAAATATTTAAATGTTTATGTTCCTTCATCCTTAAAGGTCGCAAGATCATAAAAAACTGACGAAATTAGAGATATGTAGTATTCTGAAATCTTCAAATGATTTTTTCTGAAAAAATCCGTTCTCATCAGATTGCAATTAAACATTTAGGAATTGCAGTAAAAAAACAGTAAAAATACACTGCACAACAATTTGGACATAAGTATGAATAAACAATTCTTGTGGGATGAATTCAAGGAGACTTTACAATCTTCCAAAAATATCTTATTACACCATCTTATTACTAAACAATTTTGGCAGTAATTACATACAACACAAAACAAAATTCTTTAGTACAAGTTGTTTAAATATATGTTGAGATGCAAAAAAAAATTGAAATGAAATAGTAAAAATACATTTGCAAGGAGCTTTTTATATTATACCGAACACAATTTTACAATATTAATAACAAACTAGTGATGCTACAGAAAGGCACAGACTTTCCCGTATTAGTTTTCTATTTCCTTGGGTCTCGGCTAGCTAATACTTGCCACATTCTCTTGTCAGCTGCCATCTATCGCCAGTCACACTACACTTTTTTTGACATTTTTTTAATTTTTCGCTTTCCTAGTGGTAGAAATAATTTTAGAATATTAAAGGGCACCAAAACCTCCTCCTAAATGGCAATTTTCTTTCAAAGTTTGGAGCCGTTTTAAAGAAAGTGGCGTTTAAGCGTTACTAAAAATGCGCAATTTGAAGCTCTTATTCACAGAAAATTTATGAGTTTTGGAAAAACTTCATTTGAAGTCATTTAAAGCACTTTAACTTAGAAATACAATAGTGTCTACAAATTGCTGGAAATGTGGTATTAACGGTGTGAGAGATCTTTCAAACTAATTACACTTGTGTAATTTTTGCAAAAAAAAAAGAAAAAAACCCAAATTCAATGGTTAATGAATATCCAATAAAATTGGTGTTCTTATTCCGGTATGTATAAAAATATATAAGTTGAAAAATCCAGTCATGGTTCCCCTAAAGTTCAGAACTACTGATCACTATTCTCTGAATCTTTATTTTCCCGAATACGTTCGTATATACGGAGTATATACATAGTACAGGGACAGTTATGTAATGCTGCGGAAAATTGATTTCGAGATTTCAACGGAAATACACGTTTTGGGATCCCCTGATACCGGAAAAGTGGCTCTTTTCAAAACGTCCGTCCGTCTGTCTTTCTGTCTCTCCGTCTGTCTGTCAGTCTGTGAACAACACTAGCGCGTAAACCATACGTACGATTTATTCCAAAATGAATATTCCCCGGTCGATCTGGTTCCATTCGAGGCGCCGCGATTTGGAAAAACTTTCTTTAAAATTTGGGGGTACTTCACATGGAATCCCTCCCCCCACCGTCATTTTCAAAATTGTCTCAAAAACGGCTACAATTTTTTTCTTTACGTTTCTTGTAAAAATAGAGTATAATACGCTTATTAAGGGGATATTGGTCAGATTTTCTCGATTAACTCTGAATTTTCTGAAACTCCAAAAGTTGAATTTTTTTCGCCGTCTTCCCACAGCTACAAAATTGAAGATTATTTTTCCTTTAAATAAAATTTGTTCTTCAAAGTGAGTTCTTTCATTAAGCTCATGTACATTTTCTTGAAGATTTTAGTAGTTTCCTGGCAATATTGCGCGAAATATTTGCAATTTAAAAAAATTACGGAAACTATTTTTTTAAATTGTTCAAAATTTTTTCTTTAGACAAAAATGTAATTTTTTTGACTTGTCTCTCACGCCGTTAATATTTACATTAGCGGCAATTTGTTCACATTATTATATTTATGAATTCATATGCTTTAAATAAGGTCAAATAACGTTTCTCGAGAACTCAACAGTTTTTTTGTTAAAACTGGCTCAAAATTCCGCATTTTCAGAAACGCTCAAACGCAATTTTGCGTAAATGGCTTCAAATTTTTTATTCAAACTTTTCGAAAGGATAGTGCTCATTTCACTCTTTAATATGCATTATACTCTTTAATATTTAATATATTTCACTCCTTTATATGTTAAGTTCATTTCGGGTTTTTTTCTGTTTGCAAAAATTACACAAATATTTTTTTTGAAAGATCTCTCAGAACTCTATTATGAACATTACCAGCAATTTTAAACACAGACATACTGACACAGGAAGAAACTATGCTTCAAAAAAACTACCAAAACGAATTATTTTACGGGCTATACAAATACTAAGCACGATATCACAAACCATTACCCCTCTTAAACCTATCAGTATCACTGTCTATGCACCATGGACTATGCAGAACCTGAAAACTGAGGAGCTGACAAACAATTCTAAGACGACAAAAACTCACAATGAAGAGATAAGAGCCAGAATAGGAGAAGAAATTGCCAAATATCAGAATTACAACAAAGTATACGCAGATGGCTCGAAGAGTAGCAACTTGGGGGATGTGCCGCTGTAACGCCAACAAGAGTAAACTCAAGCAAAGTGCCCAACAAGTACTCAGTTTTGTCCAGTAAGTTATACGCCTTCATCATCGGATTAGACTACATTCTGGCAGACGGTGAACACAAATTTTTACTCCAAATTGGCTCTATCAGCTATTGAAAATGCCTTTTACTCAGGAAATCCGCAAGCTTTAGACATCGTTAGCATGTTAAGGAACTCCAACATTAAAGGTAAAGAGATAGTTTTTGGACGGATTCCGGCTCTTGTGAGTACCATTGAAAATGATCTGGCAGACAGATCCGCAAAAGAGGCGTCACAACTTGAGGAAAGCAGTAACCTTCCCACAATACCACAGGACTATCACGCCATCAAGAGAAAACTACAAGAATTGAACAGGCAGAAATGGAATAACAACGCCCGCTGAAAATTAAGAAGTATATGTGAATACGATGATTAATATCCACCCACATCCTTCTGCAGAGTTGAGCAGGTTGAGTTAACTAGATGCAGAATAGGTCACACCAAACTCACTCATGCCCATCTGATCACCGGGAATACGACCATTATGTGTAATGTTGCCATGTGCATTAACCATTTATTTCTGTGCCCCAGGTTTGACGGTGACCGGACGAGACATGGTGTCAATAACGACATGACAAGAGTGCTAAAGGAAAAAGAACAATGCAGTCGGTTTCTTAATTCTTTGAAGGGTATTAATTTGTACTATGAAATTTAAGAAAAAAATGTATAAATATTGTGATATGAATGTTATGTGATATATTGCCAATGTGTCTGTCGCTAATAACCTTAGTAGTTGATGTCACATAAAATGAAATAAATAAATAAAAAATAAAGAAAAATTGTAAACACTATTATATTTGTGAGTGCATGTGCTTCATATGACTTCAAATGAAGTGTTTTGAAAAGTCAAAACTTTTCTGTGAAAAAGAACTTTAAATTTTGCATTTTTAGTAGCACTTAAGCGCCATTTTCTTAAAATGGGAGAGATCTCATTTGTCGCATTATTAACCTCAGAAAAGTGTACAAAAGATAACATCATACATTTACTACAGATTGTTTTATTCTTTTTGTGACGGCAATTAGTGGAAAAAAACAACGATGTCAGTAGTATTTCGTTACTGATAATTCCTTGTTATTTGTCAGTGAATCAGTAGGCGAACGGAGACGTTAAAAACGCCAGCACAATTTGTATTTTTAAATAAATCCAGCACGTTCAACTGGATTTTAAATAAATCCAGCACGTTCAACTGGTCTTTATTACCACTTTATCCTCATTTTAAACATGCGTTCTTATAACAAAACACAATTTAGGGTAATTTCAGCCATTCGTGAATATAAATTGTTGGAACGTAGAGTTTTGCTCGTCGTTTCTTTAGGATTTGTTGTCAGAGGAATAGTCAAGAGATTTAGCGGTCTAAAACGATTTGCACACTTTTCTTTCGTAAGAATGAATATGAACGAGTTCTCAAGATTAATTTTAATTTGTATTGCATTTTTGGTGTATATTAGAACTAGTGGCCTTCAACAGCAAACTGCTGCTGAAGGAAACCACACAAAATCGTTTTCCAAAAAGGAGCACGTGCACTGCTCAAGAACCACAAATAAAACACTGTTGCAAGCAATACTGTAACAGAAACAGTCCTCACAAATAATACAATAACATGGTACATATAAGGGTATTGTAACATCCCGATTTTCAGAACGTTATTTGTTATATGACTGTCCAACAACTTCCTTAACCTGTGTTAAAAAATAATATTTTCTCAACTAAATAACCGATTTATTTCAATATTCCACTTCTTACAAATAACATCCATTTAAAATTATGTTGCTCTTCCACTACTCATAGAGTCGTTTAACACATCTAAAACTCAATCCATTACATATGGATCAGAGAATAGAGGAAAGTTAAATTATATATATACTATATACTTACTATAATTATATATATAATTATATATAGGAAAGTTCGGACAGAAAATACTGCATATCCACAACAATAAATTAGTTTCGTATTTACCAAGATCTTTAAGAACGGTAAATATTCACAGTACAGTTTCCGTGCAGATTGGACGTACAGAAAACGTACAGACTGCACGATTTTTGCCTGAAAACTTTTGAGCATGATCATAATTTCTCATGCTGAAACCTTAGATTGACTCAAATGTCTCTAGCGGAAAAATCGTTCACTAACGGATTTGCTAACCCACGCGACGGTTAATTGTCCATTTCAATTTTACGGTTATGTTTGTCAAGTGATATTATGATAAACTACCGCTTTCTCCATTCCCACCTTCCTATTTTTCTCCTCTATAATCCTCATGGTTAATTAATACTTTATAAAGATCATAGCAAGAACGCACACACCGAAAAACTGTCACTGAAAGTACTTAAACGGCGTAATTCAATTGTTTCCCGATGGGGCAGACAAGCAACGCCCGAAGTGACATCTGGTGGCGAAAGTTATAAGTTGTTCGGTGACCGCAGTTATATTCCACCGTAAGTTGTATATGTTGGAGTGCAAGTATTCGAGTAAATTGATGCATAGAAAGAAAAACTTGAATGAGTAAATCCCCGAATAAAAAGAAGAGGAAAGGCGGAAGAAATTGTTGTGTTCCTCACTGAGCAAAATTAAAAAACCTCAATTTGGAATTTTATTGTTTTCCAAATAGCGAGTGGGAAAGAGAGCATTAATGACACATGTGGACAAAATAATGTACATGGCCTGTGTTCTAGCAAATAACAAAGAACCGCTTCTGCGTCATAAGTAATTTAATTAAATTTTATTAGGTTTAGGTGATAACATTGTAAAGAAATGTGTAATCTAAAGAAAACACTCTAATATAGATTATCATGTAAACTTCGTTCAAACAAAATGGTCCTTAAATTAGGCAGGTACAACGATTTTTGAGATTCATAATTTAGCTTCAAGAGCTGGAATAAAACAAGTAAAATAGAAATTTTCAATTTTGGGAATAATAGATGATTAAAATTCTTCATCCCGATGAAAAAGAATATGAACTTGATCGACTGATGAATAGGCAAAAAAATGACAAATGTGTATTGCAAGTATGTGCATAGATACTTGAAGCCGAGTATAATGACCATGAGAAACTTTTATCTTTAAATCACCGTTTTCATTAAATTCCAAATATGGAAAGGTACAATTTCTTTCTTCCGTGTCCACTACTGCACCATGTTTACATGAGTAAGGGCCAGCGGCGTAGCTTCAGCTGGTGTCACCTGGGGCAAAGCTAATGGTGTCACCCTCCCCCCATAAAGTAAGTATGAAAATATCTATTGCTGCATAGACTGTACATTATTTTATTAAAAATACAAACATATTTGCACATAATAGTTATTTATAGTATATTAAAAAATTCTATGAAATTAAGAATAATTGCAATATAATTTTTAAATAAATACTTTACAATTAAACATAACTTATCAACAAATGTTATTTATAAAACCTGTTTACGAGATTTTGGGGCAGCAAACATATTTATAATTTCATGAAAATCTATCTTATTGCAATGTCATTTTTTATTGACAATAGAGCCAAATCAGATAGTCTTCATTAATATATAACATTTTTAAGTAAATGATTTAAATTCCAAGTATAATTCCAACTATAAAATATTTTAATTGGTGTCACCCGGGGCGCGCCGCCCCCCTTGCCCCCCCCCTAGATACGCCACTGGTAAGGGCACTTGGTTTCCAACAATTCAAATCCTTGACCATTCTTAATTATCCCATTAGGACTGCAGGCTAACTATGGCTGCTTAAAAGAAATTATAAGACCCGTCTTATTCCCATCATGGACTTCCTTTACACTATATACATGAAAACTTTATACTAGTTTCTGCCATTAATTTAAACTTTTCTGTTGGAATATTCCGACATCAACTGGTTGAAAACTGCAAGTTATTAGCATTATGTCTAATATAATATATATTAATAGTATGTATAATTCGAGAATCCTGTGCGATATACCTATTTTCACTGTACACGCGGCAATACTCACTTCTACTTCGATCACAGGATTATTGCGGATTGCTGCCGCTATACTGCGATTTTTGTAGGAAGAGCTCTCAAGATAACTCAAATCCCATCTTCGCGATGTCACGGCATTTCGTATAATTCACAGTCGTTCCGCTAGATTTCGCATGATCGCGACCGTATGAAGCAGTGCTTGTGATCATGCGACTTCTACCGACAAGACCGAGAAAAGACGCGAAATGCCGTGACATATTCCATCGTGAAGATGGGATTTGAGTTATCTTGAGAGCTCTTCCTACAAAAATCGCAGTATAGAGAGCAGTGTCGTCGGAAAAACTTCAACTTGCCTGCCCCATAGACCCTAGCAGGATCTTGGGGCAAATTCGTACAGAATTCATACAGCAAACATACAGGCCAAGTATGGACGACTTTTGGCTTTTATACTTCTAGTTTGAGATCCTGAAGTTTCTGTACAGAAGCTATTTGAGAATATGAACGGAAACTATACTGTGTTACAGAATTAATATATATGATTTACTCATGTTGTGCACGACGAAGACGGTACGACTTTTAGAACACATCCTATATTAGAGGTCTAAAAACTAATATTCCTTCTCAAGGTAAATTTCAACGAACTAACAAATGATCATTGAAATATCAGTTGTAGAGAAAATACTAAATAATTAAACTCACTGTCAACGTCGTGATTGTTTTCTGAAAATTTCGTCACAATCTGAAAACCCGCCCAAACCGCACATGTTTTGATGCACTTCCGCTCATTGGGCGATATTCCGTGAAGTCAATTTTTGTCCTGTAAAAGAGACAGAGCCGTGTTTTAGCGCAGAAAGCGGAATTCTGTCCAATCTGACAACCTTGCGACGAAAATGCGGTACCTCTGGCAACGCTGTTCTGATACCTTGCAAACAAAAATAATAGCGACGCGCCCAGAGAAACACACTTGGCAACATAGACCAACTTTCGTAAACTCAAAATTTAATAATTCTCCATTTACTGTAGCATTTATACGAACGTAATGAAATTATAATTAAAAACGATAAAATGTAATTTTAAACCCTAATTTTTATTTTCTTTATAATAATTTCGTTCACTTGAATCCAGTGCTACCACTATACTATTAATAGGTATTATGATTATTGAATTACGATAAACGTATTATAGCTATTTCTATTCAATTAATAATTAATATTTGGGCGCGTTCCGACACCGAAAATTCTATAAATCAAACACTGATAGTATTTACCATCTAAGTACTTTCAACTAACAACTTACAGAACATTAATCACATAAATAATTCAGCTTACAACAAAATAAATAGCATACACCTCATCACCATATCATCAATATTATTATTATTATTACTATTATTATTATCATCATCATCATCATCATCAAATCAATATCATTAACCAACATATCAAGAAATTTTACCTAGCAATTCAAAATAACAAAAATTTACAAACTTCCCGTCGCCCAATTATGATTAGTAATCTCAAAACAAACAAACGAAATGTACGTACCTTACATACATAACATTAAAATTTCAGTGATGGCGTTAAACATCACAGCCATTACGATAAAATAAGTATTTGTTATCAATGTATGTGTAAATAGCTTGAAATGAAATACTTTTTCTGGTAACTTTTCTACAGCTCTACTTCCGTGCTACGTAACCGCAGGGATTCAGCTAGTATACTATTAGAAAGTTCATTAAATACTTACAATTGGTAATAATCGTAATTTCATTGGTATTAACAATTGCAGATCAAGCAAGAACTCGCAACACATCGCAAAGCAATACCTTCTCAAAGCTCGGCCATCTTCCACTACCACGTCCCGCCAATTTGCCAAGATGCGCATGATGCGCAGTCTTCCCGTTTCCATTCTAGCCGCGCATTTCCAACAATACAAATTTCATAGCTTTTTATTAATCAAGGAAAGCTGCTATCTATTCAATATATAATTTCCTCCACTCCTAATTTTTTTTCTCTTTTTTTTGGTAACTCTTTTGTTTAAAACCGTTCACTGAGACGCGAATAGGAGGGACATCAAAATCAGCCTTTTTACAGAAATAATATATATGTATATATATATATATATATATATATATATATATATATATATATATATATATATATATACATATTGCAGTCTGTTCCCGAACCACGTGCGATGCACAAGATGGCGGCATACTGGTCGTTGTACTTTTATAACATTTAATTATGAGTGTTTAATCTATGTTACTTGGTCACTGATGATGGGAAAATACTCCCGAAACATGTTTGACGAAGTTTTCTAAATATAAAAAATTTCATCCTTTATTGTGGTGGAACCTCCTTATCCTTGAAATTCATATATATATACAGGCGAGTCACGTAACTTTAGCACCTCCTGTAACTTTTGAACGGTTGAAGATATTGCAATGCAGTTTTCACGGAAGTGAATGAGGGAATGGGACTAATTGATATGTGTATTGATTTCTCTTTTATCACTTGTATTTTACGAGATATTTGAGGAAACTTTGTTTTTTCAAATGGGACTATACATATTTTTTCAGTCTATCATGACAAGCGTAAAAAGACAAATCCAAAGATATATTGTCATATGTTAGATAAGCATTTTTTTGAGTAATTGTGATTTTTTGCGACTAGTTTAACGGATATTTTCATTGTAACTGTCAGCCCCACAAGGTCACGCAGCGCTCTCCCAGCAAACGCGGGGTCGGGAAAGGGAAGGGATTTTAGTACTTGAGGATACGAAAATATTCACAAAACTGTTGCATTTTTTCCTGAACTCTCCTTTCCATCCTGATCCATTTTCAGATATTTTGTGTTTCTTAGGGATTGAAAATACGGATTTGTCTTAAGTAGTATTTATTGAAATAAGATTGTTTCTATCCCTAAGTTATTATTATATTCTTATTAACATTGAAATTGTTTGCTCAAAATACGCAATATTTTTTGTACAGTTTTAATTATTTATTCTTATTGTGCTTTGTTTCAAGATCCCATTAATGCGTATCTTATGAAACCCCATTAAATGGAGTAGATGTTATAAACAATTTTAATACGATACAAGCTAATGACAAATCCGTATTTCCCATCCTTTAATTCCTTCAATCAAAGAAAGTCGAAAATCTTAAAAAGGAAGGATGGAAAGCACAGTTCAGGAAAAAACTGCAATGGTTTTGTGAATATTTGGAACATGTTTCGTATCTTCAAATCTCCCTTCCCATGCTCGGGCGCGCGTTGCAGGTGGAGCGCTGCGTGACCTTGTGTGGTAGACTATTCAAAATGTCCGTTAAACCCCAGTCGCAAAAATCAAAATTAATCAAAAAATGCTCATCTAACATGTGACAATATGTACATCATTGGATTCGTGTTTTTACGCTCGTTATGGTGGACTGAAAAAATATGTATAGTTCCATTTGAAAAAACAAAGTTACCTAAAAAGTCTCGTAAAATACGAGTGATAAAATAGAAATTAATGCACGTATCTATTAGCCCCTTCCCCTCATGCACTTCTGTGAAAACTGCATTGCAATAACTTCAACCGTTCAAAAGTTACAGGAGGTGCTAAAGTTACGTGGCTCACCCTGTATTTTATATATATATTTATTGATATACAATCCACCATTATTGATAACAATCCACACTTGAGCCGCAGTGCTGTGAATGACTTCTTTATTCACTATTAAGCGTCATTGAACATATTTGTAGAGACATCAAACGGAGTTTGATGTTACTAGATTTTAAAAATCACTATAAGGCATTCGGAAGCTCATGAGCTATTTTTTCTTCTTCGTTTCCGTGTGGGCAGTGTCTTTGCTCCCGCTGGCCTGCCCCGCGCGCCGCCCGGGCTCGCACCACAAAAATTCCATGCTTTATTTGTGAATAGGACAGCCGAGGCAAAGACAAGCACTGTAAGATAACAGACTCGCCTAAAATAATAACACTCCAACCCGGATCAAAGAACGTAACTTAATCAATGAACCAATTGTTGAACTAGCAAGATACTACTACCTCCGCTTCACATCAAGTTTGATTTACTGAAACAGTTAACTAAAGCACTTTCAAAACATGGTGACTGCTTCCAGTACATGGTAACAAAATTACCGAAGGTGTCTCATGAGAAGCTTAAAGAAGGGATCGATGTGAGTGAAGTGATTAGAAATTTAGAAACAAGTTGTTGTTCAGTTTTGGGGAACAACAAAGATACAAACTATAAAACGATTTTTAAAACACTGTTGCAGAATTGCATGGAATTAGGATGCAACATGCAAGTAAAGTGTCATTTTCTACATTATCATATTATTTTTTACCTGTGAACCTCGGCGATGTCAGTGAAGAACAAGGAGAATGTTACCACTTGTACATCCAAAATTTGGAAAAAATATGTCAGGGGTGGAATACAATCATGATGGCTGATTACTGTTTAATGCTAAAGAGAGGCGGCATCAGTGAAGGGACACTATCATGATAGAATAGTTTCAACTTCAGGTATGAAGAACATGAAGTGAATTAAATGAAAAAGGCAAATTAAATTATCTGTACCTATATCATTTGTATTTGTAATATTTAAACTTTTCATAATAATTAGCATTTGACAGTAAATAAATACCATTATTTACTTTAATGCAGGACGTTTTAATTCTATGCAAAGTTGCTAAACAACGAATTTAGTTTTTAATGAAAAGAAGTATTTTCTCTTGTTAAAAACAATGACGTTTTAGTTAAAATTTTAAATGCGAATTGTACAAAAATCTTACTTGCTGTAGAAAAATTAAAATCAGATTTGAAATCAGAACTAGTAGTTCTACGGAATTGCACAGACTTTCCCGTATTAGTTTTCTATTTCCTTTGGTCACGGCTAGCTATTCGTACATGCCACATACTCTTGCCAGCTACCATCTATCGCCGCCCAAAGATCATATTTTGACATTTTCTTAACTTTTCGGTTTCCTAATAGTAAAAAGGAAATAATATTTTAAGAATATTAAAAAAACAGTAAAACTTCACCCTAAATGGCATTTGAAGCCTTTTTAAGAAAATGGCGATTTTAGCGCTATTGGAAATGCAAAAATTGAATCTCTTTTTCTCAGTTTACAAATTGCTCGAAATGTACATATGAACGGTGTGACAGGTCTTTCAAAAAAATTATTTTGTGTAAATTTTGCAAGAACAAAAAGATAACCCAATTTGTCCTTTACGTAATATTAAAGAGTGAAATTAGCACTAGCCGTTCCAAAAGTTTGAAGAAACCATTTGGAGCCATTTATGAGAAAATAGCGTTTGAGCGTTTCTGAAAATGCGGCATTTTTAACTAGTTTTTCACAGAAAACTGTTTGCGAGAAACTTTACTTGACATTGTTTAAAGCACATGTAATTATAAATATAATAATGTGAACAAGTCGCGGCTAATGTAAATATTAACGACACGAGAGAAACAAAAGAATTAAATTTTTGTAAGTTTTGAAAAATTTTAAGGAATATAGCAAAGTGGCGTTGATGTCATCTCAGACCACTATCTGTCTCAAAAGTATAACGAAGCAATTTGGAACCGTTTTTGAGAAAAGCTAGTTTTGTAATTTTTTTAAATTGTAATGTAATTTTGTAATTTACGTAAAATGTAATTTTTTAAAAAATCACTAAAATTTCCGAAAATATGTACAGAAGCTTAATGATAGAGCTGACTTTGGAGAACAAATTTTATTTGAAGCAAAGATCTCTACCTTTAATTTAGTAGTTGTAGGAAGACACCGAAGAAAATTCAAACTATTGCAATTTTCGAAAATTCGGAGTTAACCGTGAAAATCGGATCTAAGCCATCTTAATAAGTGTACATTATTCTATTCTTACAAGATATGTAAAGAAAAAAATTGGAACCATTTTTTGTAAAATTTTGAAATTGTCCGAGGGCTTCATGCAAAGCACCCTCAAATTTTGAAGAAAGTTTTTCAAAATCGCGGAGCCTCAAGTGGAACCAGATCGAACGGGAATATTCATTTCGGAAGATATACTTACTGCATTACATAACTTTCCCTATATTACGTAGTATATTACTCCGTATATACTTACGTATACGGCAAAGTAAAAACGCAGCATAGTGTACTATTTGTTTACGTAAAAATTAGATTATATAAATGTAGCACATTCTCAAGTAAAATATATAATCACAGCGCTCTTCACGAGATTTTTAACGTTTCTTTAGTTCATTACTTACTCCATAAAGACTTTAATTGGAACAGATTGCAAAACGAAAGACAAACAATTAATATTTTTAATTAAAATTTAAATGTAAATAAAATATGCATGTAATATTCTGTATACATTTGTTTCATGGGTAAATGTATTAATTTAACAAACAATTATTCTTAGAAACCTCGGGAGTACGGGACAAAATACGTTACTACTCTACTTCAGCACTGACGCGATCAGACAGCATTGGTTATATACTCCATTAATTGTTCATTATTTATAACCTTCCTTTTCTTGCACCAAAAGAGCTAGGAAATTCCATAAAGAATGATTCAAAACCAAAAAGATTGTTCAAGTGAAGTTTCAAAGTGAAAGTTTAGATATTAATTCCAGAGGACGTGGCTTGTATAAAACCAATAATTAAATACAAAACTAGCAAACACGAGATTTCTGTTTGATTTTTACATCTATATCACAATATAACATCCATTTACATCTATGTTTGCCATTAACTCAAGTTTGCCTTACATGTATTATGACTTCTTACATATATTCTATTCAAGTAATAAACTTTTTTTATTAATACAGACTAACCTATTTGACGTGCTTTTGCAGATTAATACCTATCAATTTCCCACACCCCTGAAGTTTCTGATCACATCTCAGTTGAACATTCAGGGGTAAAACATTGAGAATAACGACATTCTCTGTTCGTGAAGCAAATGAACATTGACAAGGATATTGATGATAGATATTTTCTCCTTAATGAAATCTGTTCCTTATAATTAGATCTGGAGATAGTATAAAAGAAAATCTATGTATTTTAAAAATTGCAAAAGCAAATCTTCAACTATTTAATGAGACGAGAACGCTGAGTTTAGCTGTGAGGATGGGGACGTAGGGGTAACCTAGACAATATTGTACAATATTGATGATTTTTTCTCCAATGAAATCTGAAAAAAATAACACTTTAAAGAAGGCCATGTACATTGTTTAGAAAAGTTGCAAATATTGCTAAAATGTATGTGCTGCTAAAGCACTACTAGTTTTCAAGTAATAATTTAACAAGTTTTATAGTTCAATAGTTTTCGATGTTCATTTTAATAAATAATTGACGCGAGAATGTTTTTTTCATTATCAGGGCCTGTAATTAAACAATGCTTTATTTAAATGAATGCGTATGAGTATTATTATAGTAACATTATTATTATTATTTATGTCAATTTACAATGATCAAATGGTAAAAAAATCAATAAAATCAAAATTTTATTGATTGGGCCTCACCCCTCCTGGTAATGTCCAGGACAATTTAATCTTTGCTGGAGCTAGGGTTAATAATCTTAACTATTAATCAACCTCTCACAAATTTGTGTTCAATATTCTTTTGTTATGCAATATTGTTTTCCCTTTCTCTGACTTATCATTCTTTCTTTGAAGCGAGGAAACACCATTTATTTACGCAGGCAAGGTCTTCCGCCTGATAAAGTCAGTTAAGGAAACTCATTCGTATCTATGCCAGATGTTCTCTTTGCAACATGTTCGAGGAACAATATTCTGACTCTTTAACGCTAATGAGACGCAATCCATTCGAATGAAAATATTTTTTAAACGAACGCAAGTATGTACTTCATACATCAAAATATTTTTAAAAAATCCTTCACATGATCTTTATACATATATATATATATATATATATATATATATATATATATGTATATTTTTCATTAACAAACAAATAGAATGTTCCTTGTGCCCTTTGAAAGACAAATATTCAGAATTGAAATTTAATACCTGTTGGAATATTAGTTCACATATGTGTAATATTTATGAAGATGTAGAAAATAAGGGCGCTATAATTGTAAAGACAATGATGATCAACCCATTTTCTAAATTATCACATATAGATTGTACTAAGCAATACATCGGTAACATCTATGAAATTATTTTATTGAGAAAAAAAATTTCATCTTGTTAGGACTCGCACGTGGCGACAATTTAGTAAGAAGAGAGAAGGTGCAATATGAGCAGCATTCTACCGTAAGCAAATCTTTAATAGTGCTGTCAAAACGGAAATAATATAGCATTTTATCTTAAAACTTTTTCTCTACACTGAAGTTCTAATTATTTGCTGGAATGGATATTTACGGTTTTCTTCTCTCACTCACATCTAATTTTAGGTGTAACTATTACTGTTTGATTACCTAGCATATTGAACTTTCAACGAAACCTTACACTCATTGAAATAATAATCGCTTGCTTTACTTTACGAGTAGGATGGTAAAGGAGAACTAAGAAGACAAACTAACTTTCTTGAGGAAGACGATAAATTATTGGAAAGCACGCCATTATACTGAAGTTTTCGGACTTGTACTTGCGCGAGTATTACGAATTCTCAGCGTTCCACATCGGAGTAAACCATGGCTTCTCCCAGAGATTTAACGCTTCTGTTGGATTATCGTATCTCAGACTATCGCGAAGTTGCCACTTAGGACGATGGAACTTCGAGATGAACCAGATTGTGTTAGATAGCTGCCAGATTGTGTTAGAACTGATCGCCTTAAAGAGCGCTGAAATATCAGTATTGAGCGAATTGATTCAAAGTATATTCATTATTGCTAAACTCTCTAAGTTTAGTCTCAATGCATACTAATTTCGAAATTATTACATGTGTTATAATTGTTGAACCAGCTTTTTGAAAGGTCAGGAATTATATGATAAATCTCGACGAATTTAAATAAAATAACTTAATATTCACAATACATTCACAATATAGTAATAATAATAATATTAATAATAATAACAACAACTCCTTCTAAATGAATGGCACTTCAGAACCACGCAGAAGGCGGTGCTGCTGGCAACCACCAATATTGTGCGTGAGGTTCTCTCTCTTAATCATTGAAGCGGAACCTTAGTGCACTGAAGCAAGAACTTCTCACCATCTGTCTCGCCATATGTGTTGACGTTCTGTCCTTGAGTTATATCTGGAAACTCCGGACGAGCGTGAAATTTTGAATAATGAAATGGACAATAATAATATAATAACTATATATTACAATCAATAATGTATCCGTGAACATTAGGACAAATGTGGAGTTTCTTTTCTCAAAAGTCCTTGGAAACATTTTTAGCTTCATTTTACTACTGTTGGCATGTGAGTTGAGATACACTAACGGAAAAAGAATATGGGGTAATCTTGGTTTCAAAAGAATTAATTCACGCATATTGAGGGATATTCTGTATAATAATTATTTAGTCAAATGACTTTGTGCAGTCGATGGGTAGTTATAAGGGGACCACCTTGCAAAAAGTGAAGTGCAACTTTTTACAGGTCACTTTTTAACTTCCAGGTCATGTAGCGACAACTATGATTGTTTACATTGAGGTAACAATAGGGGTAACACGACACGTAAAAACAAGACGTGCACACACAAACTTCCATTGCACGAGGCACGATTCGAAACCACAAACCTTCAAACCGATGAAGCTACGGCCCTATTTTAATTTTAGGACGGCTATTTTTAATTTTCTTTATATTGATATTAGTAAAAAACCTCTTTTCTATCAAGAAATACTTTGGGAAAAGTTTTGATGGCCAAAAATACATGCCTTTTGGGGCATTATTTGCTTTTTGCACAATATCTTTTAATTGTAGTGACAAATTGTTATGTAAATATTAAAGATCACACAAATATGTATGAATTTGCTATAAAAGTGATTTTTCTTAGACAAATAGTAAAAGAGCAACGGCGTTTTCAATTTTCACTACATTTTCCATTTTCTTTTTAAATTTGTTCCACGTTATTTATGAACTCTCCAACGCCGTATATTTGGGTCTCTACGGCCATTAAAATATTTAGCAATTAAATACTAAATACTCATTCTTCTACAAAAAAGTCTTCTACTTTTTCTTCAAAGTTCTGTATTTTCAGAAACGCTTAAAAGCCATTTTATCAAAATCAGTCCCAAATTTTTTTCTTGAAATTTTTTGTACGGAGAGTGTTAAACTCATTGTTTTAAGATGGTATAAATTTATTTTGCTACGTTCTTTTGTGTTTTTCAAAAATTACTCAAATTTATTTTTACTTTCCCGTATATGTACGTACATACGGAGAAATATACATAGTATAGAGAAAGATATGTTTTATGTAATGTTGCGAAAAATCGATTTCGAGATTTCAACGGAAATACACGTTTTGGGGTCCCCTGATACCGAAAAAGTGTTTTTTTTTTTCAAAACTTCCTCCGTCCGTCTGTCCGTCCATCCGTCTGGCCGATCGTCCATCTGGTGTATGTGAACAACTGCGCCTAAACTGTGCGTAGGCTCAAAATTTTTTCTTCAAACGTCTTGTAAGAATAGAGTAAAATACACTTATTAAGGTGACTTAGGTTCGATTTTCAACGGTTTATTCTGAATTTTCGAAAATTGCAAGATTTATAATTTTTACCTTCCTACAACTATAAAATTGAAGATAGAGATTTTTTTCTTCAAATGAAATTTTTTCTCCATAGTGAGTTCTTTCATTAAGATAATGTTTGTTTTTTTTTGGTTTTTTTGAAAATGTTAGAGCTATTCACGCAAATTGCTATTTTATTAATTTTGCAATATTAATGTCATTAATATTGCAATATGTGCTACTTTAAAAAAAATACAAAAACAAGATTTTCTCAAAAACGGCACCAAATTTTTTCTTTAAACTTTTGTTAGGGATAGTGCCTAATGTACTTTAGTAAAAGACGTAAATGCCATATTGCTCTATTCATTTGTTTTTTGCAAATTTTTTACTCGTCTCTCATGTCGTTAGTATTTACATTAGCGGCTGTTTGTTCACATTATTACATTTAAGAGTACATGTGCTTTACATAATGTTCTAAAAATTTTCTTAAAAATTCATCCGTTTCCTCTTGAAATGGGCACAAACTTCCGAATTTTTAGAAACGCTCAAACGTCATTTTCTCATAAATAGCTTCAAATTTCTTCTTCAAACTTTTCGAACGGATCGTGAAAATCGCACTCTAAGTTCATTTTCGGTTATTTATTGGTTTTTCAAAAATTAAACAAATGTAATTTTTTTGAAAGATCTCTCACAATGTTATACACACATTTCCAGCATGTTGTACGCACTATTGTATTTGTGAGTTACAGTTCTTCAAATGACTTTTAATAAGTTTTTCGAAAAATCAAAAATTTTCTGTGAAAAAGAGCAAATTTTGAATCTACATTATTGTTTTAATGACATTTTCTTAACATCGGCTCCAAATGTTTAAAAGAAAATTGCCATTTAGGACGAGATTTTACTGTTCTTTAATATTCTTAAAATACTATTTCCATTCCACTACTACTTCTACTGATAGGAATCCGCACAATTAAGACAATGTCAAAAAATATACTTTGGGCGGCGATAGATGATAGCTGGCAAGATTATGTAGCAATTGGAATAGCTAGCCTAGATCAAAAGAAATCGACAACTAATACGGGAAAGTCTGTGCCATTCTGTAGCAACACTAGTTTTTAAATATCTCTCACGCCGTTATATGCACATGTCCAGCATTTACATTAACGGTTAAAAATTCTCTTAAAAACGGTTCCAAATTTTTCGAGGAACATTTCCCTCTAGGATGACATTTTACTCTTCTTTAATAGTCTTAAAATTATATTTTGGTTTTACCAGTAGGATATCAAAAATTTGGGAACATAAAAAACAATATCTTGGGTGGCGATAGAGGGCAGCTGGCAAAAATATGCGGCATAACTGGAAAAATACGAGGGCGAGGCTCCAATCCGCGACCCTTTGCACTGAAGCGCTGGGTCGGTACACGCAATTTACCACCTCGGTTATCGAGATCGGTCCGAGTCTTAATCTTAATGTAACATACTTCAAGTAATGCTTCGTTTCTCTTTTTAGGGACCTGAAAATTGAAATAAAAATGTTAAAATAAATATCTTTTGGGCGGCAAACAATGGCAGCAGTTGAAGGCATAACCGAAAAGCTAGCAAAGACCAAAAAATTAGAAAACTAACTATTACGAAAAAGTCTGTGACGTTCTGTATCATCATTACTTTTGGTTTCTCGCGTTTACTTCGTAAGAAGAAATAGTATTGTAATCGTGCACCGGCTAGAAATTTTCGACAGAAAGTGTCATTACCGGGCCCTGGTAACGAAAAAGTGGATAAATAATGTTCCTATATAGAGTAAAATACTTTCTCCAATACTTTGTGTAGACAAAATCCGTGTTATGCATGTCCTTGATAACGAAAAATCGATTCATGGCAAAACGTCTCTCTGTACGTCTGTCTGTCCGCGTCTGGTCAACGGAGTCAACGCCTAAACCATTCTGCCGCTTGTCTCCAAATTGATAATCCCTGACGATTTGAAGGAACCCTAAGCTTTTCGAGTTAGAAACGTATATTTTGATTTTTGTGAATACTTTACACAAAGCCTTAGCAATATTTTCAAAATTTTCTAAAAAATAGCATCCAATTTTTCGATTAAACGTGGTCCTCGAATATAGTAAAGGGCGCTTAAGGGAATGGTGCACGTCTCATGTTCCTTAAAAACACTAATTTTTCGGAAACAACTACAACGTTGAAGGTAGTATTTTTATCACAGATCTTAAAATAAGGTCATATAATTGTTTTCGAAAATATGAGTAATTTTAGAGTATTTTAGAAAATTTAGCAGTTTAAAAAACTAAAAATTGTAGTGATTTTTGAAAAAATGTAATTTTAATAATTTACATTAATTTTAACCAGAAAATAGCCGTAAACTACTGTCTTTTTAATGACATAGTATTTTTTTAAAGACATTATTTTTACTTGATCTCCTGACGAATGTAAGAAGAGAAAGTACAGAAGACTCCAGTTATAGTAATATCGGATGTAGTGATCGGTTATAGTGAATTAATGTCCCAGATCCCGTTTCAGACAAATAAGCACAAGAAGATTCGGTTGATGTGAACTCTGGACCTCGACAATTGTGAGCGTAGGAAATACAAAGACCTAGAAGTTAATTCCCCCCTGGAAAACAATATCACTTAGAACCACAAATTCCGACACTACGCTGCTTGAAAAAAAATATCGTCGGCCAAAGGCGGCACCACAGCCCCATAGCCTGGCGACAACCGCCGTACCGCCGCGAGCAGAAGAGATTGGTTTCATTAGCCGCTTGCGACTTGTCGCTACTAAAAGGATCTCGATTCCCTCTGTTATTAGGCGATTAAAAGGGCCTTCAGAGAGTGAGACGGCGTTCCAACAGTGCAAGAGGCATTGAAGAGTGTCAAGTCTGTATTGAGATACTTAGAGAGAGTGGACAGTATGAAATCAAGTATGGAGAATCAAGCAAACAATTAAAAGTAGCTGAATTTTTAAGGTCAAATAAAGATATTGAAATTTTCATTTCGTGTAGTTATTGTACTTTGCTGATTCTCTATATTAATAAAATCAATCATTGTGAAGAAATTCTATTTAATTTTGACATCATCAGATGTAATCAACTTCTGATAAAGTGAACCAAAAAACCATTAGTCCCCAGAAGTTCACGATACTACAAATAACTATAACACAAATACAGGAATGCCAGAGGCTGGACTCGAATCTGCAACCCTCCGGCTCGTGATCCCCGCGTTACTACTGCTTTAGCGATATCGACCACCCGGATCGGCGTTTAACTAAAACGCAGGAAGTTAACGTAATTATTGCATTGTTAAGTAAACTCTTGAATAAAGATCTTTTCGTTTCAAAATGCTTAATTTTACTCCCAACCGACAATGTAAAGTATACCTAATATACTTCCTTTTAATAGACCATTTCTTTACTTCAGTAAAGGAAATCGGAATTAATATCACCTTTAGGGCAATATTTGTCAACTGACTTCTCAGAATTCTTCTTCAAATCATGGGCCAGGTGACCAGTAATGCATCGCCATCCCAGAGTTTTTTGTAGAGCCCTTACTTTTAAATCACGCGCCAGATGTTCTGGACGCAATGTTCGCGAACTCTCTTGCCCTTGCACTTCACGTGAATGCCATAAACTATCTCAGCTAATACACTCTCTTTTGTTTTTTTAATAGTTCTCACATCGTTAGTATTACTTAACAATTTAATGCATTTGTAAGCTCTAATGATTCAAGAGATCTTTCATGAATTTTCTACAAATCTCAAAGGTTTTTGTGTAAATGAGCTGTAAATTATGTATTACGTACCGAAATGCGTAATTGACATTTTCTCAAAATTAGCTCCCAGTTTCCCCCTGAAAAATGCCCTCTTCCTTTCTATGTTATTCTCGAAGTATTATTTCAATATAACTATTACCGAAATGAAAATATGAGAAAATGTGAACATATTGTTTATATATTTTCTTATAAATCACAATTCCCTCAACGTAAATATTACAGGAAATAAAACTGAACGATTGGATTGATATAGACGATCTGTAAATATTATTTATAACCTTTTCGCCAAATTAATTTCGAAAAACTTTGTTTATTAATGAGTGGAAAATTGACAGGATTGAAAACTAAAGAAACGTTAATATTGTGGTAATGGCATCAAAAGGTGATACATATCGATGAAATGAAGAGATTCGGTGTTGCAAACCGCATGTAATAGCCGTGCAATTATCAAAAACGTCAATTTTATTAACAGTTGTATTATGCTTATTAAATTATTATTATTGAAACTATTATTATTATAGTAGTAGTAGTAGTATTATGCACTATATTTTACATAAACATTACAAATTCTATGGTAAAATCCACCGGTATCGTAGCACAGAAGCTTAAGATCAGTGTGCTTAAGTACGCCGATACTAAGTCTATGAGTTGATCCCGCGTGAGGCAAGTTGAAAATTGCATTTGAAAATGGCAAGAGGGCATTCAGTCCCTAGTTAATCATTTCTAAACCTGAATCTTTCCACAACCTTCTTGCCTTAGCAGATGCGTGATGACGTGTGCAATCTCTCAGGGTGTATTCATGAAGAACTGAGTCGTATCCCGGGGATCCTTCAGGTCCCGACAGATGCCGGGAGACCGGCCGGGAGCTTAGAGCATTCTCCGGCTGGGGCGGTGCCCCCATTGGTAGGAGATACCTGTTTGGCGAAAACCCCGCTAGCCGACGGTAGGTCGGCGCCGGATCTTACGACCATCCAGCGGAAGAAAAATACAGACACCTCCCGTGATAAAATGCAAACACTGCACTTACAGTACTAATTTTTGCAGAAGCAGTTTGACGCGCCCAGAATCACTAACCAATCACTCAATCAACCGACAGATGTCATCCTGGAAGAAGGAGGGGGACCGAAAAGGTAGGTCGGTTGTAAAGGGGAACCAACGGGTACGAAATACTTCCCTTAACCTTTCGGTGGTTGAAAGTGCAATGGCTTCCCCAGCGATTAGAATCAGGTAAGTATATCACCTAATACAGGGCTTTCCAACTGGCGGCCCGCTGGATATTTTTGTGCGGCCCGTGACTGCTTTGAAAAATTTTATTACTCCAACCAAATACAATACAACTGCACAATATATACGGGTATGTGTGTATATTATAATGATGTATTTTCTCGTCGTATGTACATTAATCATTAAATATGTTGAATAAACGTGTATCTAATATATGTTTCAGTATAATCTCACTAGTTAGGGTAAAAACAATCTTAAATTGATGTGCGGCCAGCACCTTAACCAGGATTTGATACGTGGCCCATAAACCCTTCTCAGTTGGACAGTCCTGACCTAACGGAAAAGCCCAAAGAATCTTGTTTTATGGAGTAAGTCTTACAGAACGTAGTTGGAAATTGAGTTTAAGGGTCTAGACACTTAGTTTCTGAATCGTGGTAGATATTCAAAAATGTGGTCTTGAAATACAGATGTTTATAAGACGGTTTTTGTTAAATAAATGTCTAAACAGTTAAATTTCTCACATATCCAACGTCTTCATATCTCTATCGAATGTTCACTTACGACATTTTGGCATGTAGATACCTTGACAAAGTGTAAAAGCCGTTAGGAAAATAATTTAGAAAGAGGTAATGGGCGCCATGCTAAGAGCATTGTAGTCTCATGTCAGATAAAATTATAACGTGCACCACAGAAAAAGAACACAAATGTCAATAAGTTATAAACGGAAATAGTGTTTTTTACCTGTTCCGTAGTTCAAAGAACTACGGAAATTGAGTCCTATTACTTCAAAACTTTGTTTATTTTTTATATACTTCCTAAAGCACCAGTTTTTCGATCGTATATTGTTTACTGCCTTGAACTGAATAAAATGCTTACAGGTTTTTAATAGTATTAGAAAAAATAATTTCCTTTCTGAACTGCACCTTTAATAATATAGTATAGGATCGAGATAATCCTACTAAGACATCAAAACTGTTCTCAATATCAAATAATACCTTCACTTTTTCTTTTCAAATGAGTAAAGAATGAAAATTCGGAACTTGAGATAGATGGTCTGCTACTCCTTTCCTTAAATCATGGTCATCATGACAAAATGCTTTTTACGGTCTTCAAAGATTATTTGATCCACTGTTTGATCCTTTAAGTTCTCATACGAAAGGGAAGAGTTACAAAATAAAGACTCAAGTCACCAGCCACCAGATTCTCACGAGACGCGCATCACCTCTGTCCATTACATCGCACAATGCTTTTAAACTCACATGACACGAAATCACACGTTCGGCGCACTGCCGTCAACTGTTATCCGCTTCCCGAGTTTCGCACTTCCTCGCCTCCCGCTTACGCCGCCCGCCGCCCAGAAATATCGGGGAAAAAACCTACGCGCCTGCCGCGCCCTTCGCGGCTCCGCGGGCCCGATACGGCAGAGGTGACAGCTGCGGCCACAAAGCTCAGCGCGCGGTGCGGCTCGAAACGGGCGGGCGGGGGCGGTGCCGAGGTGCGCACGCCACGCGGCGATAAGGAGACGATTCAGAAGTGGAGGGGGCACAGCTGGAGGAGGAAGAGGCGACATGTGAGGGGGAGGAGAGTCGGATGAATATCGCCGCCTCCTTACTGACACTGTTCCTCCATGATCTACGTTATCCATTCTGTGTCATGACTGCCCCCTTCCGCTGCCACCGGAAGTATAAAATGTTTTACTCATCTTTTTTTAAGATTTGTGGATGACACTTGTTCTAATTGATGTAGCACGTTACTCCCACAGACTAACAACTGTATACTCGTACTTCCTCCCTAAGAGTCCCCACCAGGTCCCCACCGTCACTGTTGTACCCATTTCAACTACTCTGTTGGCTTCTCTGCCACACCCACGCGTCAGCCGATTCGCCCACATCATGACCACCGCTGCCACCTCCTCGCGCGCCTCGCTCCCACCTCCCCGCCCTCCTCCTCCTCCTCCACCGCCTCCTCCGCCAGTTAGGCAGCCCGCCCTCCCGCTCGCCTCCGCCACCACCGCCGCCGCCGCCGCCGCCGCTGCCGCTACCTCTGCCGCGCCGCGTATATAAGCGTGCAACGGCGGTCGCGGGCTCGAGAGACGGGTCCGTCTGCGGCGCGCGGCGAAGCGAGAGGGGAGAGCGACCCGGTCGACCCGAAGCTGCAGGACGACAGCGGCGAGCGGAGCGACCCCCCGGTGACAGCGCGGAGACGTTGGCACGCGGCCACCTGGCACGCGCCGCGGCGAGCGAGGACCTTCCTGCAGGTGGGTGAGGTCGCGGCCTCGAGGATGAGCGCGCCCGCCCGGCGGCTCTTCCGCAGACGTGCGTGTTGCGTGCCCGGAGACCGGCACACGGATTGTCGTGGCCATGCTGTAGGGGCGTTCAGACACAAACGATCGTACTATGACTACCTGCAGTCATTCTTTTACAATCCATGCCATAGTCTGGAGGCCGATCATTCTTGCATAAGTGTTGAAGCTTAAATATTAACTAGAAACATAAGGAAGGTATTCAAACCTTAATAACTTTGATTATTTATTTTAAATATACACCATTAAAAGCAAGTTCTAACAATTCCTAACATTGTCTTCATAAGAGAAGTTGAGCTTCAAATAAATCCTAAATAAGGTTTAATTTTCAGTTTCCAGTTTTGAACTTATATTATCCTTTTGAATCAACCAAATGAACACCAGTTCCCATCCAAAAGTGTAATCTTCAACAAAAAAATTCAGATTTAATTTATATTCTTAGCATGTGCCTCTACCTACAGTATTCCCATCACATGATTTTTCCCATCACAAGACATTTATTTATTTATTTATGATTCTACTGTTATTGCATTACAATACACACAGTATGTTAGAGACTTCGTATGATCATTCTCGCAAGAGGGTTTAATGTCAAATAGTGAAAACAAGTGGAACGTGGTGTGCATTTTCACAAAAACAAAATTTAGCTTTCAAACCAAGAGACTCGCAAACTGTTTTTGACAAGCTTGCTCATATCACCCAGAGAAAATTCACTTCTAAAATGTCCATGGCTCGAGTACCATTAAAAAAAGATTACTGCAGTCACACTTTCAAAACTTCAATGGGCATGACGTTCTTTACGCTTCTACTCATGTAATGACAAGCTCACATGCCAAATGTTCTACTCACTGGAAAGAAAGTCGCGGAGGCAAAACCTCGCAGAAGGGACTGGTGTGCACGCGTGTACACACGCGTGGGTGCGCGCGAGGAGAGTGATAAACGCGTTAAAAGCTGTCGCGGTCGTCGCCGCAGACATCTGCGTGATTTACCAACCGGACGCTCCGAGGACAAATGAGCGTGGAGCGCGACTCGCACCTGGGCGCGGGCGGGCGCGCGAGTATGCAAATCGACACTTCAAACCCCCACTCCTCTGTGCGAGCAAAAAGGCGAGTTACTGGAAAGGGCCGTAAAGTGCGCAGCAGGAACGTCCGAGTCCTCCAAAAAGTTATTTTTATCGATGGGGTGTTGTTTTTATAAGAAATGTTTTGTATTTGTGTGGAAAAAAATAAACAAATCTTACGCAATAACTAATACACAAAAATCACAAGTATCATATGATGAATGACAGTCCAGTAAATCAATACCAATAAAATGTCTTATCTGTACGAAAATCTCAAAACGTAACTTATCACTCACCGTTATCACGAATTCGAACGAGATGTGTACGTGGAGTGTACGTAAGTGCTAATGTATACATTTTTGTTGATATACTTTGAGTCAACCCAAAATATAGCTTTTCCACGTTCTAAATTTTTCCAGGATGTTGAAGGAAGTTTACGGTAGAGGTCAATGCTCTCAAATACTGAAAATTCTAATCACATGAGCAAGGAGTTTGCTTTTCCGTTTTCCTGAAGACACTATCCTCAAAAATATTCATTTCAGATTCCGAGCAATTAAAATGCGCTTGTTAAATGGAACGCCAACATAATGAAAAATTGAAATATTTAATAGGACATATTTAATCTACAATACAGTGAAACGTGACTCAACGGCCAAATCAATTAAGTGGTCACATCAATCGCAACAATTGTTATTTTTCATGGAAACGATTCATTTTTCTGTAAGAAACGTATAAAAGCCCTCTTTTTAGCGGCCTCCTGAGCTCGAGGCCAAGCATAATGTCGTGTATTGACCTCCATCAAGCGATCACATCTAGCGGTTTTCAACTGTGGAATAAGAAGCAAAAATGTTGATGTGTGGTTGATCTTCTGGCGACAGGAAGCATTGTCGCTTAAGAACACTGACATCTAGAATCGCTTCACTGACAGGGGGATTCATTTCTGTTCAAGTTACAAAGATTATTGTAATAAATGTCTTAATAAAATAACAATGTGTTTGTATCGCTCATTTCACAGCAGTAAAGTTTTGTAATCTTTGTTTCATTCTAGTGGGAATGTCGTCACGTCCCATGGAGCAGACCGCGTACGCGAATTCAATCTGATAGTTATTGTCACAGGAACCCCTTCGCGAGGTGAGAAAACCCATGCATGAACAGTTTTGCTTGTATTTTCCAATTCAAATGTAGTTGTAAATGTTGTACGGGTAGTTTGTAGTTTAAGGTACATAAAATGATTTTACGGAAAATTTTTATTTCATTGCAGTTAACACAATTAGATCTGACGTGTGCTTCCCATAAAGTCATAACCTCTTTAAAGGATCACCATTGTTGCCGGCCAATTTTAGCTGGAACCTTTAGTGACCGCTTAAGGCAGGTTGAAAAGGCAAACTGAATAAAGAGTGTTCTTTGCATAACCTCTATGGTACTATGCTATTAAATTTAGTCTCAGAAAGAACTACCAGCATATAACTTGGATATGTTACATGAGTATATAATGTTTGCCTTAAACAAACTGACAGTTAGACAACGTATTTGCACATGAGAGCGTAGGCTTCCGCGGCCGGAGTCAATATTAAGTTGGCTGTCCGGGTGACGCCGCGTCCATGGCAAAGGTGCCGACGTTTCGGTCGCCATTCTGCGACCTTCCTTCGCATTACGCCCTGAGGAAGGTCGCAGAATGGCGACCGAAACGTCGGCACCTTTGCCATGGACGCGGCGTCACCCGGACAGCCAACTTAGTATTTGCACATGTCCAATGAGCACCATTCACTACCGCCAATTTACTTCTTAAGAGAGAAGCTCACATTTCCCTGATGTACACCAACAAAATATTTGGCGTTCGCTAGTCCCGTAAGGTATCTGTTTTCATAACAGCATTCGCAAACTGTTAGGATTCAGTTAGTTGCCACTGTGTACACAAGACCCGGTAACAAATTCTGAATTCAAGTTTATTTGAAAAGACTGGTTTCGTTCTCGACTAATTATCAGTATTTGAATTCTGATTATAGTTCACCTTCCTGAGTCAGCCATTGCCGCAGTTGGCTCTTGTTTGATATTTGATAAGCGGACTTTTAGAAGTTCAGAATTAGTTAAACATCTACTTCTATTATTTAATCGTAATAATATTATTCATCTTTTGATTACTTTGAGAAATAAATGTGAAATGGAATGAACAAGCATAATTTTTATTTTCTCGTACTTTCTTCGTAAGAAGAAAAAATTATATTATTGTGCGCCGGAAAACAGCGAATTTTCGGTAGAGAAACTCTCATTTCCGGCTCCTAGTAACAAAAGAGTGGATAAATCCTATTACTCTACATGTAGTATTTTTTTTCCTCTAACATGTGGTGTACCTAGAATCTATTTTTATTGGTCCTTGATACCGAAAAATCGTTTAGGTCAAAACGTCTGTCCATCCGTCTGTGTGTCTCTGGTCAACTTTAGCGCCTTAACCGTTTAGCAGATTTATTCCAAAATTGATATTCCACAAGGCTTTGGAAGATTCAAATGGATATTTTGATTTTGGAAAGTACTTTACCTAAAGTCTTGAAAACATTTTCAAACTTTCTGGAAAAATGACTCCAATTTTTTTATTAAACTTTGTCTTCGGTTAGCATAAATGATGCTTAAGAGAACAGTGCAGATCTTGTATTTGTTGAAATACCAGATTTTTCGAAAATTATAAACGTGAATTTACAATTACAGTAAAACATACGTTTTTTTCGCCGCGTAACTATAATATCGAATATCGAAATTTTTCTTAATGAAATCTATTCTTTAATGATAGATCTTGAAATAAGGTCATGTTGAATTTTTCGAAAATATGATTTCATGCAATTTTGCGCGAAATAAAAGCCATTTAAAAAAATTGTGCTGTTGTAGCATCACTAGTTAAAAAAACAAGAAAATTGCAATTGGAAGGAAATCAATATTTGGCTGCAGAGGGTCGATCAGGAAAATTTCCTTGCCTCCCGCACACGGGCCTCACGCCGAGAGGCGCGGCGGGGGCGGGGCGGGGGCGGGACGGGGGCGGGGCGGCTGCTTAACCAATGAGCGGAAGCGGCGACGCGCTCCCGTTCGCCGCTGCTTCCGGCCACACCCTCGCCAGCACCCGCGCCGACTTTTCCCAAGCGTTAGTGCGAGGTCTCCCACTGGCGCTGCGTATGGCGGTTAGGACGTACTCCTTCACTGTGTCACGAATGGGGAGGGGGGATGATGATAATAGTGGTGGGAAGGGAATGGGAAGAAGGATAACTCGTTGGGTAAGGTTGGACTCCGGAATTCGCCTGGAAGAGATCAGGAAGCCGCTCATCAGAAGCAGTCGGCCTTAGAAATTCTTCCGTTAGGTGCCACAAACTAATCGATGGATCAAGTAAATTTGCGGCTCCTGGCGAGGCCTCCCAATCACTTGTACGATCGAGCCGCTAGGCGTTGCCTTTACGCATGCTGCTAACTCTTGGTGTCAACACTCACTCTCAAAGCGCCTTCGAAACCAGCCGTTCGGATTTACTTGCTACAAAAGTAGTAGTTTCTCTTGTGATTTCTTCATACATGTGAAGAATCTATACAGCAATTGATTAGAGAGCAGATGACGTTACTGAAGAGTAGGAATGTAAACTCACAGGCCTCATTAGAGAACGTTTCATTTTTCTGAAGTTACTTAAATTAAATTCACGTAACAATCGATCAAAAACTGGAATTTGGGAGAATGTTCTGCAATGGCTATGCACACCGTACTTATAACCATGATAATTAATCCTAATTCGGACATTTTCACATTCTGTTTTATTTTTTAAACATCGTTCAATCTGTACTTGTTACTGTATAAAAATTTTATTCAAGTGACGCGAATACGACACTACTCTTTGCGTGACACGAAACGTCATTTCGTATAATTGCTACGTTCTACCAACGGTAATTGCTAAGTTCTGTAAAGTATGCCGCTTCTACATTGGAGCACGACAAATTTTGCCAGGACGGGCAAGGCAATTATTCCCTATTTAGACCTTCCGAACGCGCTGCAGTGTGCCGTGAAACTAAATGTGGCGTCGCGGCCGATTAACTGTCATCCTGGAACGGGACCCGCTTCCGCCGGGCGGCGCGGCGCGGCGCGGCTGGCGCTCGCCAACTCCGAGAAGTCGCAGCCTGGGAGAAGCGGCGCCGCCGTGGCCCAGGGCGCGCGCGCGCAGGCCGGGGAAACCGGAGCCTGCGACACGCGAGACGCCGCCCGCCCCCCCCTCCTCCCCGCCTCCGCCAGCTCCTTAAGCACCGGCTGGCGCCTCACCGGCCCCGCCGCACGCTCGCTGCCGGTGCCGAAAGCAGCTCCGCGCTCCACACTGTCGGCGCTGGAGGAACCTCCTCCGATTACGCATGGCACACCTCAAATATATTATACATTAAGTTTCTCCAGTTGTAAATTAAATCATTGCTAAAGCAAGTTAAGAAAAAATATGTTGAAAGCAAATAATTATTTTTTATATTTCAAAATAAATATTTTAGACGGATTAGGGGTTGGTTCTCGAACTTAAATCCCCCCTCCCCCGAAGTACTTTCTGAATTTTCCCCTGCGACCACAGGTGCTCAACTTCGTATTCCTCGTCCTCTCACGTTATATCTTCCTCTCTTTCCTGCTCGTGTCAGTATCTCTCCTTTCTTCTCCCTCACAGAGTTCAAGGACTTTCATTACCCCGCTCCACCTTTCCACCTTCCATTGCGTCGGTTTCTCCTTTAACGCCACCGCCTTGGCAGCACCTCCATCTTTCCTTCTCTTCCCCTCTTCCATTATTTTACTCCATTAGGCGACTCTGTCACTCCAGAATAGATCTCAATATGTTGTGCCCTCAATCTTCCAGCAAAATTTTATTCCAGCATTTGAGGCACTATAAACTGGAACACCAACAACCATCATCAACCTTCGACTCAACGAAGCTAACACCATTGCTATCTCCACACTGCTGCCGCCCACCTGTGGCGTGCAGGCGACGACCTCACGCGCGCGGAGAGCAGACTTTCGCCAACCCCGAAAACACGCCCTGGCGACCCTCTCTGCCCCGGTTCGCTCCGCGCGGCTCGCAGTGCAGTGCGCGTCCGCCCACGCTTCACGCCCCGCGTCCCGCGCTCCCCAGCCAGCGTCCTACGCACCACGCTCCCTGCGAACCGCATTCGCACCCCACGCCCTGGTCCAGGTGTCCAACAACTCACTCCGCTCTGACCTGACTCGACCCGCTCCACTCCGCCCCGCTCCACTCCCCGCCACGCCACTCCACTCCGCGCCACTCCGCCCCGCGCCACTCCGCCCTCGCGCCACTCCGCCCCGCGCCACTCCGCCCCGCGCCACTCCGCCCCGCGCCACTCCGCCCCGCGCCACTCCGCCCCGCGCCACTCCGCCCCGCGCCACTCCGCCACGCGCCACTCCGCCACGCTCCACTCCGCCCCGCTCTACTCCGCCCCGCTCCATTCCCCGCCACGCCACTCCATCCCACGCCACTCCGCCCCGCGCCACTCCGCCCCGCGCCACTCCGCCCCGCTCCACTCCGCCCCGCTCTACTCCGCCCCGCTCCACTCCCCGCCTCGCCACTCCACCCCGCGCCACTCCGCCTCGCTCCACTCCCCACCTCGCCACTCCGCCCCGCGCCAATCCGTCCCACGCCATTCCGCCCCTTGCCACTCCTCCTCGCTCCACTCCCAACTCGCCACTCCGCCCGCTCCGCGCCGCGCCTCGCTCCACACGCCTTGTCCGCGTCCCTTGTTTCCCGGCCCCTACGCTCCCGCCCAGTACGCCCCTACGTCCCCGCTCCCCACACTCTCCAAGCCGGCCTCACACCCCATGTCGCTGCACGGGCGCTCTCAGGCGGCACACAGAGATAGCGCGCACTCTGCAAACGACGCCGCTCGTGCCACGCGGTACCATGACTGATACTGTTTCACGGCGTCAAGGATAATTTTTTTGTTGTGACACAATACTTACTTTATCCCATTTATCGTGTGAGATTTCTAAGCAGAATCTAATGACATTAGTTTTCTGTGTACACCCTTTGTTCGTTGCTTGATGCTGTGAAGTTCAACACAAAGCAACAGTGGATAATTATCATTTTGTTTCAAATCCAATATTGCATTACCTGTTCCTGTTCTGTTAGTAGAAGCACTTGTCACTAGAGCCTACGTCTCTCAGAGGAACGAGATGATTCTTCGACGTGCAACAAGAAAAGCTGTACGCTAAAGTATTGTGTTGAAATCATATTCTCTCTAGAACTAACGAAACTGTGCGCAAACAAATCTCGTAAATAGCAAAGGTTTTCTGCTTCACATCGCAGAGACTTAAATTCTAAAAAATGGAGAACATGGTTCAAAAAATTGTATTGCATATTGCTTTTATTTACAAATACGAGCTAATAAATTGTTGGCCAGATCTACTACATGTTTTTTCATTTATCGAGATTTACATCTGATATTGGCCTATGTATTTGATATTGGCATATAAGCGTTTGCAAAATCTGTATCTCAGATATCAAAATATTGTAATCTAATAAAAATTTTAAATATACGTTACTGGAAGGGACTAATTTCTACCTACTATGAAATATTATTTATCGTAAGTGATTACAATATGATTATATGGCGTATTAACTATCGATTAAGGAGACGTAACTTGAAGATAAATGTATCGAGAAACGAACAATTCATTTCCGGATTTAGAATACATTTAATCCTAAAACATCAGCCTAACAATAACTAATATTTTGTCATAAAAATAATTGATGTATTCATACCTCATTATAAAACGTCGTTAGTCAAGAGAGGCGACCCCCTTTTTTACGTATAATTTTAAACAAAGTAGCGCTATTCATGAGTTTGATGTCATTAATATGCATCACCCAGGAGAGCTCAACGAAGTCCCTACTCAGGAACAGCCTTCCATCGCTTCAATTCTCTGAAAACACGACTATGTATTAAGCGCATAAATGAACTATAAGTCAAGATAAGAGAATATGCAAACTCAATGTTAATTTCGTTGTAGACCGATTTATGCATAGTATTAGAAGATTCGTGTTCGCTTCCAGTGTTTTAACATAATTGCCACAAAAACGAGTTCAGATTCTTTCACTAATCTGGGAATGTGGTTTGAATACGAAAAATTTTCAAGAATGCTGTGTCCTAGAAATAAAATAATGTCGCAAATTAAATCCTTAAATTTTTGTACATGGTTTTATTCGAAGATGAAGTTCTTTATAATTACTTACTTCCAAGCTATTCTTGTTATATCACTCTTTTTTATTTAACATTATAGACATTACAAATTACCGACATGAATTTTTTTTGACACTCAATTTTTTAGATACAAATTATTTATATAATTACGATACGGTAATTTACACATAAAAAAACTATTTTTACCTTATAAAAATAAATCAGACTGACCTAGATGACCAAGGTGGCTAAAAGCTTATTCCAACTCAGTGCTTCGGTCGCGCGCCTTGGACATGGTTGTTTCTCTCTTGGGTCTCGCGCATATGTGTTGTCGCCAGGCGCCTCGGGTTCTGCTGATCCCAGATCAGAGGAGCCCGCAAGTGTGTTGGTGACTATTGTATGGTCGAATAGGCGTCCCATTGGGACGTAAAGGATAACCGGCTGAACAAAAGCACTAGTAAAAAAATCAGTGATTAATACTTTATAATACTTACACACTTTGTAGTTGCAACTGTGTGGTTTCTGGGTTCGTACATTGATATCGATTCATTCTTTCATCAACAATATTAAAAATACTGAGTTATTTTTCAACTCTAAAATCTTCCGCCTCCACTCTCTGTTTTCCGTATTTGGTCACGTGATTTTATCGATCTCTTTCATCGTTCTGTTCATTGATATGATATGTCTCGTACGACCACGTCTACTAGAATAACATAGCCATACCTGTAGATTGGTTATACTAGTTTTAAATCATTACACAACTTTCAAGTTTCTCAGATTAAATTGCACAATAATACAATATAATATTACAATATTTTATTAAACAGCGTAAGTGTAATTTAAACTAGCAGCGAAAATGATTATAAATTTTCGAAAGGTCGTGTTGCTTCTTTAAATAATTCAACTCCTTTCAAATCTCATATTCATTAAGTCTTTACATATCTGACATGCAAAGGCAAAGCAATGCAATGGCGCCCTTAATTAATTTTAACGTCGAAGTTGAAACAAAATACGTTCATTTCGCGTTGGAAAGTCGTTGCAGCGAGACTCATCATTCCATAATATAGCCGATGCCAGTTTCTCTAGCGACTTCGGTGCGTTTAATCAGTATGCTGCTCATTCCGGGCTTACCCAATATCTTTGTCGGGCGTTTCGTCTGCCGCGCGATGGCGACCAGCGATTGCCCGCAGGCGACCCACGAGTTTTGGGGAGCCCCGCCCCAGGGGTTCCGCCCGCCACGATTTCCTCCGCGCCACTTTCTCCTCGTGACGCAACCGGCTCATCTTCCATCTGGAATGCGCTGCAGCCGCGTCCTCTCCCTTGAGGGCACGCCCATCGCCGGGCGTCGAGGACGCGAGGATAAGAGCGGCGCGGCCAACGATCAGCGCTGCCCCGCGCCGCGCCCAGCGGGTGGGGAGGGGCCGCCACAACCTCGTGGTGAGGGCGTACGCACAGAAGCCTCGGCGAAGGATTGGAGTCTCCCGCCCGGCTGCCCAGATTCCCGGTGAGACAACGTTAGCACTGGCAAACTGCAGTGGCGAGAAGGGTTGGCGGCTCCTTGCCCCCCAGGTGGAACAACCCGGGTAGCCTCCAGTTGGGCTCTTGGCTTCGTCGTGGCTTTTGGATTCGGTCTTGGGGTATTCGGCTCTTGGCTTCGTTCGCCGATGAGTACTGGGGAGGGAATTCTGTCCTGATAAAATACAAGAAGTAATAGATCACACAGGATTTTTACTCCCCTATTCCGAAAATAAGAACGATCAGTGGTGGATAAGCATAGCCCTTCCACCGTAGCCGATTTCATTCACTTAATGTTGTATTTTTACTTCATTTATTCAAAACAACTACTACGTTTTAATGGCTCTTAGAGCTTGGAGTCGCGAGCTTAGAGCTTGTCCCGGCTCGGGCAATGCCCCACTGGTGGGAGATACCTGGTTGAGGGATACCCCATAAGTCAACGAATATGTCGCAGGATCTTGCCATCCACAAGGAGAAACACCGCCATCTCCAGCAATACGAAATGGACTACACTTACGGGACAAATGACCTTGTCAGTTAACGCGCCCGGAATCACTTATAAATCTTCACTATCCTCAATCAATCAAAATAAACCCGTACGTGTTATGCATGTACGTAATATCCCGGAGATGGAGGCATATCTCCCTCCGCTGGAACGTGAGATCCTGCACCCATCTGCACGTCGATTTGCGAGGTCTTCAACTCCAGGTGTCTGCCTCAGAGGATCAACGCAGTACATGCTCCAAGCGGTCGACTGTGTGTTAGAACGTGTAAGTGTAAGTGCAAGTAAGGGGAGATGAGAGGAAAAGAAAGAGGAGGGAAAACTCGCGTCGCGGTGCGTGGCCAGTTTGTTAGAGCTCTTCTCCGTCTTGCGCTTAGTGATCGGAGTCACCACGGTAAACTACCGCCAAGAGCCTTCGGGCCGTTAGAATTCTCCCGAAGTGGACTAATTAGTTAGTGTCGATAAATTCGCCACCGTCCAGTTTTGGACCTCCCGGTCAGAATCTACAGGGTAGTACAGTTGTTCCGCTGAGCCAACTCAGCCGCCCCGAGTCCCGGAGCTCTTTGCTTTGGAAGACGGAGCCCCAGGCGGCGCGGGAACGCACGTTTTATGGCTTCGTGCGCAACGGGGCAGCGCGAGGAACAAGCGGGAGCTCTTTCGGAACACCCCTCGTATACCGCTCGTCCTTCGCACGCGCGCCGGTAGCCGAAACAGCGCCGCGCCGGAGCGCCCAACCACGTCACGCAGCACGGGAGGAGACAGGGAGAACGAGTGTGGGCGTACCATGGCTTTCTTTCGGGGACTTTGTTACAGGACACTTCTCGATCCCCATCGGCTTAGGAGGCTCAGGACATCAACGAATGTCACTGCAGAGTCTCTGACCGGGAGGACCTACCCTATAATTCGGTTTTTCTTTCTTGACGCGTGGGGGGGTGTCATCAAAATGGAATATCTCACGGTATTTTGCGTCGTTCTCGGTTGTGCCGTAGGAGTCGCATGATCGCCAGCACAGCACAGATATAGTCGCGATCATGCGACTGCTAGCGGCACAATTGAGAACGACGCGAAATACCGTGAGATATTCCATTTTGATGACACCCCCCACGCGCCAAGGAAGAAAAACCAAAGTATAGGTCCCACATTTGATGATGGCAATGTTTCTGACGTTAGCTACAATGCTAGGACAAATTAATTCGCTGTCTGGGGGAGAATTCTAATGGTGGACTGCTCTGCTCGTTGTTTTCTTTCTGTAGTTCGTCCGAACAGCAGCAGGCAAATGTCGGAGCACTGCCCTAACAAACGGGCTACGGACAGCGGGAGATATTTCCTTCCTTCTCCTTGTCCTATCCTCACCCCTTACTTACAAACACACTTATATGCACTTCACTTCCTCTCATGTCGGGAGACCTGTTGGGAGCCAAGAGCTTGTCTCGGCTGGGGCGCTACCTTGCTGATGAGAAATACCTGGTTGAAATGCCGACCGTTTACTCGTAATTTCGTGAAGATCGACGTCGCCTCAGGATCTTACCATTCAGCGGTAGAAGATCATAGCCATCTCCCGGAATAAAAAATACACTACGCTTACGGGACCAGTGAACTAGTTGACGCACCTAGAAGCACGGAATAACCAATAAACCAATCAAGATCCTTCTAGTCTGTGAACAATAAATAACTTCCTCTGGTAACCATTGGTTCAGGACATTTCGGAAGATCGTATGCCCATGAGCTCGCGGTGATGGGATGGCGAGGAGGTGAGGGAAATATCATTCACTGTAAATGTAAATGGAGTAAGTTTTTCTCCTCTAGAGGCGGAATTTATAATTGACAATTCAACTTCTAACAGTCAAAAAAGGAGAAAAGAGGCAAGAAAATTGCATTCAAAATTTAACTTTTAATGTAGGCCTTAAACTTCGACTTGAATCTTAACTAAAAGCGAAAAAATAAATATTGATATATGTCATTCATACGTTACTTCATTTTGTTTCTATTTCCCGCTCTACAGGCTCGACTCGTAGGTGCGTTGCTCTATAACCAAGATAATAGTCCATTTCCACCGATATTACTACATCAATGTACCTACAGTGTAATGCAGTTCAATAGACTTTGAAGAGGATATAAAGAAAAATAAAAACAAAGGAGGAGAACAAAAAATCTTATGAATGGAAGAGTAGCTGAGTCGATCCCGTTATTCCACTGAAACAGGTGTCGTAAAAGAACTTCAAACGAGGCCAGTCATTGATCTTTTTATAGTTCTTTGATTTAGGGGTATATTACCAGATAAAAAGAACAATTCCAAAAAATCAAAACGTCTCATGGTTCACTCAGAATACGTGGAAACGGACCAGCCACTGATTTTCTCGGTAAAAGTAAAGAAATTGCATCGTCACAAATTGAATATCATTTTCAGAATTCGCTGAATCAGAAGGAGGAAAAATATGAAATGTTAATTATCAGGAAAATGTTTATAATTCCACAAATTGGATAGTAGCTATTTATATACTTTTTATCACATGATTAATGGATTTTATTTGCGTCTCGAAAAACACCCATGTGCACACTAATTTTACCTTTACAAAGCAAGGTTTGTAGTTATTACCATTTATGTAGGAAAATAATACTTACGATTCCAAATGAATATAAAATAATATTCAATTATCATCAGTTTTATCATCACTACATTTCGTATTGAATGTTGACTGAATTAGTGGAACCACCAGAATAACAACTTGGCAAGAATCGCATAGATTTTGTAGGCTTATTGGTTGAAATATTGCTTTAATATATATTTATAGATATTCCAAGAGATCAATGCAATATTAAACAACCAATGGCAATTAAGTAGATATTTATGGTCGCAATGAGCATCGTCTAAATGTCTGCGAAGATCCTCCTACGTAAGAAAAAATCTGAATTTTATGGAGAGAATTTCAGTCACGATATCCACCTGATATTTATTGGCAACACATCATTCAACCATAAACCTCATTGGCAATCGAAGCCCCTTAAACAACGACCATATCGCGATTTTTAAAGCTGCAATATGGATTTTTGGAGCCGCACTTGCGGCCCACGACCGGTTGAGCCGGCCGAGCACTTCCGTGCACGTGCGTATTCGCCAACGTGTAAACAAACGCCCCGGCAGCGGCGGCGGCCTAGTAACGGCAATGGGTGGCGGCGGTGGCGGCGGCGCGTAGGGGGGGGGGGCGGCTGACCGGTCGACTGGCTTTATAGCCGCAATAAGAGCGGCCTGCAGACAGGGCGTCGGGCGAGGCGCGTGGAGTGAGTGGTCAGTGGCAGTGCCCGCCGCCGCCGTCGCCTAGGTCAGCCGCCCGCGCCGCTAGCGGGACATGACGGGCTGCGTCATTGGCGTCTGGGGAGCTGCGGCACGGCTGCCCTCGAGATCGGGCGCAGCCCCGGGGCGCTGGACATTGCTTTTCATTGGTACTTGATATTGTCGGATCGACTCGAAACTTTTCTACCAAAAATTAACTTGGGATAATGAAATAGAGAAAAACTATAATTTACGTATTTGAAATGTGCACATCAAGTTACAGCAGCATACCATACACATCACATTTTAGATTAAACTGTCCAAATCTCTTATTTTCATCGTCTCCTATATAATGTTCTATTCCTGTTTGCTTGTAGTAAAAGTTACAAACTATTTTATTTTCCTAAAGGACGCAGGGAATGGTTTGCGATTATTCACTATATATCTAGTATTTTTGGGGTAGAAATGCCAGGAAGTTCAAAAGAAAAATGTCAACGAAAAATAAAATACTTTCATTACTGAACACTTCATTACGTAATATTTTTTTATTCCAATATTTTACATCTTCTCATGATCCCTAAATTTAAGTGCAATGCATCTCAAACAGATTTTATCTTTCCGGTAGCTGTTCGTATGTCCTTTCGTAACATGCACGGAGAGAAGAATGGGTCTTCTTCCAAGGCTTCTCCGTCACAATGGCTTCTCTCTCGAAACTGAGTCAGGGATTTCCATCAATCCAAACTCCATTCGACAGGATCCCAGTCCTCATCGCAGTGAGAGGCGAAATGCGTCTGGCAGAATCAATAATGAAGAGAAAATTTTTCCGTATGCAAGTTTTTGGAGAGTTCAATTATTTGACGTTTGAAATGGAACAAGCATATCAAATTTTAACTGGTTTCTTCTGCTCGTTTTCGATCCATCACGGATTCAAGTAAGATTACGGTTTCTGTGAAGTCTGAAATTAAATTGAAAACCTAACATTTAGAATATCACACGTTTAAACAAAATAGCCAATTAGTGCCATTAAAATGTCCATTGATATGCTGAAGTACATCCAAGTGCCACTGTAGGGAAAATTGATGTCAGAAAACCGTAAATGAATGGAAATATTTAAATTACTTCACAAAACTAGTTACTTTATATATTTATGAATCTTTTCAATAAAGAAATGAAGCAAACCATTGTAAATGATTTTTAATTGAAAATAAAATAGCACAATAGGAGTTTATATATGAGTATGTTTAAATTCTTTGCATTATCAACCACCATTATCTTCTTAACTTGGTCAGCGTGCTTGCTTTCCACTACGCGGCCCCGGTTTCGATTCCCAGACAAAGCAAGACTTAAGTGTGCGTTTTCCTTGCAATGTCCCAATATACGCTGCTGTGTGACGATGAGAAAATTCACTTTGCAGGTTGAGAAGCCCTGAATACGGCGTGGGGGTGTCTACGTGCTAACCACACATAACCCATAGCTGCGAGACAGCGACGTCGCCGATAAGTCTGAACCCGTTGACGGGTTAAAGAATGAGAATATGCATACATTATCTTTGTAATAACGTATTTATATTAAGAAGAATTTTTTTATTTTTTTGTAAACTTCCCTTTAAAAACACTTAGAAAATCGAAAATAACCAAATAATTTAACCGTAGTATCCATCTGAGACGATGTATTTCAAGATAAAGGGTTGAGTCTCCTCAATGGTCATGAGCTCTTCTCAACGCGCAGATGTGCCTCTCGCGTCAGCGCGGTCTGAGCGAGACCACGGTGTGGGAAGCGATGTCCCTGCACCGCCGAGTGCAAGGTAATTCGGCGGTTATAAACGTGTTCAGGGATACTGCTCACACGGCGCCTGCTCGCTCCCGCTCACCGCACCGCCTCCTTTCACGAATTCCTTCCAGAACGTTCCTTCTCGAGATGGGTTCCCGGGTGGAAGCCACAGGTAAACCCTTTGCACCTTGATACAATTACAGGGAGTGATGAGTGATGAAGACAGAGTGATTCGACTTAAACAAAGAGAAGAGATAGACACTTTCAACAGCTGAAGTTCGTTAAGAACTATGCAAAAGAATACGTTACAGTTAAATATTTCGTATGAGTTCTCGTATTACAAGATAAGGTATTTTTTCTACGATGTTTTCTAATAAGGTGGTATTACAAAAAGGATTCAACGGTATAAGAATGATATCACAAATAACGGACTTTGATACAAACCTCGGCTATTGCTTCTGCTAACAAACTTCATCCACACTCATACTTTGCTCTATATTGGCCTAATGACGCTAATGTCGTGTACATGACGTTAATAACCTGCATAATTTCAACACTAAAAATAAAGAGTTTGGTAAATCAATCATCAAAATTCGTTACTTCTTACGGAAGCAAGAAATTTCCTGGATCCACAGTAAACACAACTTTTCTCTTAACTCATTTATACGTAGTCTTATAGAAACCATCACAAATATGCTATTCACTTTCAGTGGGTGTAGGACATTACTTCTTGTTTAGTGTGATTACGAATCGAACGCCAGTAGTTAATTTTCCAGATTTCAAGTATTCGGATCATTTCAGGAAATTCCTAAACGGAGTATGGAAAAGTTCCTCAACCACTCAAACATTAACTTTATTTCTCACACAGCCATTTGAACATCTTATAAGATGTCACATTGAAATATTTGAGATCTCATTCAAAGAAAGAAATTTAAACACCGCGGCGCGCCGGCCCGATGGCTGAGATAGCTAAGGCAGTAGAGTCATAGCGATCTCGGTCGGAAGGAGCGCGGGTTCGAGTCCCGCCTCGGGTTCGTCCTTTCACCCGCTATCATCACCATATCGTTTCATCCTCATAGACACATAAATTTTAAAATCCAATAGTGGTCGCTTATAACCTAGAAGTTGATGAGAGCTTAAGTAACTAAAAGAAGAATTAAAATCTACTACCCGTAGTCTTGAAATTTAAAATTTAAGAGTGCGAGGAAAATCATTGTTTTGTTATAAAAAGATTTAAGAAGGAAAGCTGTAGAACTAAATATCAAGTAATTTGCATAAAAATATGAAACTTTTCTAACACGCATGAATAAAATAGGTTCCAATCGCTTTTTACCTTTTTAGCACTACAATTCTAACGTAGGAGTCTTTTGCAAATGCTTTTCTGATAAGAATGTTTCAAGAAAATTACGTGCATTAGGTACTCTAAACGTTCTCGTTTTAAGAACTAATCTTAATTTGTTTGATTCATGGATGCACTTTCAAATTGAAAGACGACAGTTTTAATGCAAGTGAGAATTTTTCTTATCAGTAGCCGTAGAATTGGCATTGCCAAAACCCTGGAAATCAACACATAGTTTTAATGAAAATATAATTTTTATGCATAGACAATGAAAAATTAGGCATCAACGGTTACGTTTAGTTCGTAAAATGAAAATAATTATGAAGAATTCCATAAATATTACATTTATTTCAGTTCAAGCTGGAGATATTCGAAAAATACATAAAAACTAGCATACTCTCAGTTGCTAGGTTTCTAGACAAGTGCACAATGTAACAGCTTGTCTTTCCAATCACTTGAATTGTGAAGGTGTTTCTTGAGTCATTCTCGAAGACCAAACATGAAAGATATTCCGCTTCCTTAATACGTTAAAAAAGTAGTCGTTCACCGCCTTGATCAGTGAACAGCCAAATTTCGTATTTGTTTTCAGGCAAATTTATTTTAATGACATTTGGTTTTCTCATTACATAAACATTATTTGTAAATATTGCAAACGTATACAAACGTATATTACACGATAATGTTTTGATGCAATGAGAACAAGTGAAAGACAGCTTCCGTGGAGGTTTCCTCTCGGAAGGTGTCGGGCACCGCGCGAGTGGGCGGCTGCCGCTATATTAAAGGCGCCCGGGCGGGGGCGGGGGGCGGGGGTGGGGGCGGGGGCGAAGCCACAGCGCGACAGTCCCCTCCCTCGCGGCCCCTCCCCTTCCCCCTACGCGGGCGGAGGGATCTGGGTCACGGGCCCCTCTCGAGCCAGGCACCGCCCGACACCCACCCATCCGCCCTCACGCCCACGACGTCACAGCCGCTGCTCTCCCGGCGCCTACGTACTTACCTCCGACACAGCCACCGTCGCTCGGCATGAATGAGACATTATCTTCCCTTCCTCACGAAAGCCACAAGGCGTCGAAATTGTATACGCTCTTGTTTATCGAGTATGCCACGTTCAACCATGCTCAAAAAAATCTAGTTACAAAAGTTGTAATATCTTGGTAGATTGTTTCAACGACATCAAATGTATAAAAATTTCATTTTACTTTCCCGTATACGTACGTATATGTGGAGTAATAGACGTAGGGAAAGTTATGAAATGCTGCGCGAAAAAATGGCGAATTTTCGGCAGAAAAAAATTCGTTGTCGGGCTGTGATAACAAAATAGTAGATAAAACCAATTGCCAAATTAAGAAAAACTAGTGATGCAACAGAATGGCACAGATTTTCCCGGATTAGCTTTTTATTTCCTTGGGTGTGGGCTAGCTTTTCGGAAATTGCCATGTACTCTTACCAGCTGCCATCTATCGCCACCCAAACTACATTTTTTTGACATTTTCTTAATTGTTCGGTTTCCTAACGATAGAATGGAAATATTAATTCTGGAATATTAAAGAACACAGAAACCTATTCGTAAATAGCAATTTTCTTTTAAAAATTTGCAACCGTTTTTTAAAAAATGGCGTTTAAGCGCCACTAAAAATGCGAAATTTGCAACTCTATTTCATAGAAAATTTTTGTGTTTTCAAAAAAATTAATTTAAAGTCATTTGAAGCACTTACATTCACAAATATAATAATGGTTACAAATTGCTGGTAATGTGCATATTAAAGATGTGAGATATCTTTAAAAAAATTACCTTTGTATAATTTTTGAAAAAACATAGAACTATCTCAACATAAACTTTACGTCATATTAAATAGTGCAATTAGCACTATCCGTTCGAAAAGTTTGGAGAAAAAATTTGGAGACATTTATGAGAAAATGGTGTTTGAAATTCTGAAAAGGCGGAATTTGGAGCTAGTTTTCACAGAAAAAGATTGAGTTTTCGAGAAACTTTATATGACACTATTTAAAATACATGTACTCATTAATATAATAATGTATACAAATCGCCGCTAATGTAAATATTATCGTCGAGAGAGAGAAGTCAAAAACATTACATTTTTGCAAATTTTTGAAAAAACAAAGAAATAGGGCAATATGGTGTTTATAACATCTCATTTAGCAGCATCCCTACCAAAAGTTTAAAGTAAGTTTAAATTTGGAGCCGTTTTTGAGAAAATCTTGTTTTTGTATTTTTTTTAAATTGCACATATTACACGTAATATTGCGCAAAAACTACTAAACTTTTCAAAATAATGTACATGACCTTAACAAACAAAGTTAGAGATCGTAGAAAGTTAGAAATCGTAGTTCAAAATACCGTGAATAACTTGTTAATTTCCTCTTAACTAGAAATTAAAAAAACTAAACGTGTCATTGGAATACAACAGAATAGCTGGATATAATCAGTAAAGACAGCCAAAACTTCCAAATCCAAACGGCGACAAGGAAACTACTATTACTTGAAATTGTTTCCACCTCACGTTCATCATATTTGTGCATAACTTGTTTCTAAATGAGCGCATGAAATTTGTTGGAGGAATAATGTTAGAACAATAATCGTGGCATTTATTGAAATTATCTAATTTTGGAGGTACTTAATTCTTTCGAATTGTATTCCATACCCCTAATAAAGTATTGTAATATAATTATTATATATAGAAGCATTTATTCGGCTGCGGTTGTTTAAAAGTGATATACAAACATGTTGGTGATAACCATGTTTCGTTACAGGTGATTTACACAGAAACAGCTGTTTCACCTATCAACTCTGAATCCTAATAATGCTGATTAACAACTGCATACTGTTTTTATAAGAATATATATATAGTTTATGTATGAGTAACAGTTTTCTTCATCCTGATCAGGAACAACCTCTCCCTTCAACTTCACGAACCTTCATCTAGTTGAATATTGCTTCTCTTTCACAGCTCACCACAATATTCCCTACCCGGGAATTTTTTTCATTTCCAGCTTCAACCCCACTCCGTTACTCTGCCACAATATCCACAATGGCAGCGCTCAAACACTCCCACACGCCCTCTGCATAAAGACTCCCTCGCACGCTATCACTGTATCAACACTCCTCCACCACCGCCTTCTGAAGTGCAATCATCCAATCTCTGCAGGCTGCCTCTATCACAGTTCCCATCTCCCCAAGACTTCCTTCTTCCCTCTCTCTGTCTCTTCCTCTTCCCAGTTCCCTTCATATTTAACAATACTTCCACCCTTTTCAATGCCACCACCACCACCACCACCATCACCGCCGCCGCCGCTGCCGCCGCCTCCACCGCCATCGCCACAAGAGCCACCGCCGCCCCACCACGCCCTCTCTGTTGCCCCACCGCCTCCCTCCGCGTCATCCAACCCCTCCCGCGTGCCGCGCGATGACAAAGACCCCGCTGGGCTAATATCGACAGGGGAATTTGTGAACGGGCACTGCCGCGGCGGGGGCGGGGGCGGCGCTCGCATCGAGGCCAGCGTTAACCCTATAGGGCGGGAGCGGGCCGGGGCTTTTTGTCCGCGTTTCTCGCTATTTTAACCCGGCGCGGACGTTCCTTTTAAAAACGTAATCTGAAAATAATGCAGTGGCGCGCCGGCGTGGCAAAGGGCCTCCCGCACAAACGCCCGGCGAGCGTGTTCTCTGCGAGTGCTCCACGCTCCGCGGGCTGCGGCCGCCCAGAGGGTGCACCGCGTTTCACTCCGCGCGAGTTCCAGTTGGAGTTCGAAACAGTGTTGGCAGCGCGCGACATGATTGGGATTTTTGGTCATTCAATGGCGAAAATTAAAGTGGTTGTAAATGTAGGTCTCGCTATAGATTAGGACTGGCTGTCCGTCGTCACGAGAATGCTCGTGAATTTTTAAAATATTCCAAGAGGGTTGACAAAGTCAGACAAGAGCTCAGAGTGGGCGAATTACAGATTGGAAGGAGGAAACGAAGTCTAAATGGTGAATAGCATTTAAAGGACAAAAGTCAAGTCACCATTTGAATGTGCTTTTAAAAAACTAGTAAAATTACATTAAATACGTTGACGAAAAAATGAGACTTAATTCATGATGCTGTCTTATTGAAAAATTGCATATTCTTTCGAGTTCATATGGTACCCTGAAAATATGTTTATATTTGACGATCGGTATCTTAAAAAAATTGTATTTTAATATTCAACAATAAATGATGTTCTACTTTCCCGTACAGTTATTTGATTGAATTAACAACTTAAGAAGCTCCTGGAATTTTGTGTTTATCAATAGAAGAAATTTAATTGCCACATTAAGTGCAATAAGAAACAAACTAATGGAGATATTATAATTTGAAATTGGATTAGGCAAATGCTTGAGAATCTTTTAACAAATAAATGAATTATGAGTGAAAGATTATAAAGTTTTCTACTTCATAAAAAGTTAGAAAAAGCATTTAGAGAATGGATAGGAAGTATTTACCGTAGTTGTTTCATCGTTTAAAACTATTTTATTTTTGACAATTAAGAGGGAATTTTAAGATATTAAGCCAAGGAGCTTTGTAATACAAAGGGAATTGTCCTCAGCACCATATCACGAAATGTAAATACTTCGAAAAATAGTACGAGCTGGTGGTGAGCTCACAGTTTTGGCAATGGCAAAAATTGAAGCTCACGTAATATAGGCAAGCATATCAATTATTCATTGTAATCAGTTTTCATGAGTGTTAAAAATTATTCATTACATTTTAAAACTTCAAATGAGTATTTGAACAGACTAGAATAGAATCTGAAAATGCTGTCAAGAAGAATCATACAATTAACTGTAACTTGTAGCTCATAATTAAGTTATACACATCAAAGTTCTTTAATAGTTATGAATTTCTCATTTTTACAAATTCAAGAGTGTTTGACGTAATGTTAGCAAATACTATTCCAGAGATATTGATTCGACAACATGGATGATTTTAGGTGAAAGTTAATAAAAAACAAAGTGCTGAATGGAATAAACAATGTTAGTGATCTCATGAATTCAATACATGCTTGTGTGCAAAAAATATTAAAAAGAGAGAAAATATGAACTTACAACTTACGCATATATCGATGAGTGTTCTCGAAAGTAATTTTCTTACGTATTATTTCATTTCACTTAAGTATTCTTTTGTCATTTGTTTCACAACAAAACCAGCGCTATACCAAATTTATTTACGCAGTGCTTACTTTCTAGCTAAATAATACGCCAACTCTGAATTCGCATTACTTCATTAGGTAAAGTGAGAGCTTTGATTCACTCGAATAATGCGCATTCTGATCTACAAAATTTTGTTATTTTAGTAGTTATAGAACGTTATGTGACAATGTCGTAATACATCCATTTTGTATAATGAAATAATCCAACCGAAATTATGATAAATTAAAATTTCCCTTACTTCAAAAAGTAGGAAGATCCTCTCACTTTAGCTCTCCCGGAAATAAAATCTTGGATTTACGTTCTTTGTTTATTTTCCTCGCATGGCATACTCAGAACTGTTTACTGAAGCCACTTTAAATATAAATAAATTCAGGGATACATTTAAAAAAATACATTTCGACTTTTATGAAGAAATATACAAGCATTTAAGACACATGATGAACGGTCTTGAAACGTTAATGTGAAGGTTCGTAGAATGGCTAAGCGGTGTGATTGATGTTCTTAAAGCATATTTTCTTCGTCAGCCGCATTCAGAATAAATGCGCATTTGAAAACCGCGAAGAAGAACATCAGTTCTGTTGGCACAAATTTATGCAAATGTATTCCGCAACGTAAGCAACAGGCTAGAATAAGACGATCGATCGCCGACGCGAGGGGGCTATTTCTCTCTACATCAGCACCATGCGCCCGGCCAATATCGTCTCGAAAATGAGAAATCGTCACAACGTCACTTGAAAAATTAGTATCGCAGAGGAACGATCGCTTTTTTTATTTTTTCATCTATACAACTAAAATTGAAGCGTTGTGTGTCATTTCAATGTAACTGCATTTTTATAATCTCATATTGTTGACGAGACGAAGCCAGGTATGTTGAGGCACGATATGAAGAAGGGCGAGGAACAACTGTGTGAGTGGATCGGGTCAGGGCGTGATGGGGCAGGGCAGGGTAGAGCAGACTAGAACAGAATGGGTCAGGGCGGGGTATGATAGGTTAGGGCGGTGATACAGTTCATATAAAATCTATTTCTTCCGCGTTGCCCGAGTTCGTTGTAGTATCATAGCGATCTCAGACCAAAGATCGCGGGTTCGAGTCTGGTTGCCTCGGGCATGGTTGTACTTGTGTTCGTACTTTCACCGCCGTCATCACCATTCATTACATTACGTTAGACCCAGTAGTGGCCGCTAATCACCTTGATGTTAATGCGACCTAAAATAACAAAAACAACATTTCTTTTCATTATAAAGGATTTCGATTAATAAATGCCCGACCAACACGGGGCACTTTAGCTAGTTAAATACAAGAAAACTTGTAATTAATCCCATACTAACGTAGACGGGAATAGTTCTGCGACAAAGATCGTGAATTCGCATTCCGCTTGAGACAAGGTCACGAGATTGTGGCGGCAATGGAAGGCAGCGTCTATCCACCACGCATATTATAATATTATCAACGTCATCATTAATTAACTCACGGTTAATTAGTATAATGTGACCTCAAGCGTACTGAAAAGTCTGCAAAGTAAAAGAATAAAATAATATATCAACAATAATAGTAATAATAATAATAATAATAATAATAATAATAATAATAATGTTAGTGTCAATAACAGAAGTTACGATCTAGGTCTACTTTATTACATATTTTGTTCGTCTTTGAAAAACTGAACCTCTTGGTTTATTTTCCAAAAACCTCACTTTGCTCGTCCACCCTTGACGTACACATGTCTATAAACAATCTCAAAAACTATCTCTCAAAGCCTCAAATTGATCATTTGAATTCTTTACCTGAAAATCTGAGTAATTTAATTCACTAATAATTTTTAAAATTTGATTTCTAGCGCATTAAGATTCAAACGAACACACGTGTCCCAACAAAATGTAGTTATTCAAATCTTACATTTATTTCTCTTCAATTCTCATTTACCAGTGACGTTATGTGAGTATTGTATCATTTGAATTTCACGAAATTCATAACATTGTACAATCTTTCTCGAACATTTATTTTATTTTGACGTTAATCAATGCTGATCATTAATCGCATCCAAGCCTGTGAACCTGCAGTAGAGAGATATCCTGACAGCCTCGGCTCCTTGTGCTGTTGCAGGCAGGCGACCGAGGGCGCGAGGCAGCGCGGCCATGAAGTCGGTGGTGGCGGCGGCGGCGGCGGCGGCGCTGCTGCTGTGCGCGGCGGCGGGGCTTGCTGACGCAGGTGAGTGCTGCTCCACTGTCAATGAGGGAGTGAATTTTGGGAGGCGCCTGAACTGCGATGGTCATGCGTCCCATGAGTGTAGTGTACGTTATAGGCGGGAAGTGGCGGTGTTTCTCCTCCGCTGGAACGTAAGGTCCGCCGCAAACCTTGCTCGTCGTCGTGCGGGGTTTTCGCCTCCAGATATCTCCGCTAGCGGGGTTCTACCCCTGCCGGGACAAGCTCTTAGCTCTCAGCTCATCATGTGGTCAGGTGTAGTGCAGTGTAGTGTAATGCATGTAAATGTGCGCGCGTGTGTGTGTGTAGGGGATTGGAAGCGACATGTATGAGGAAGAAAAAAGATTGCGCGCGGTCCTTGGCTCTTTTGTTGAAATACTACTCCCTCATTTCGTCTGGTTGGTATTGACCGGAGAAACCACGGAAAAATAACGGTCTGAGAAGTCGACGGTTCCTTTAGACCAGGGCTGCTCAAGCAGAGCAAATCGTCAGCGCGGAGCCAAATTTTCTGCCGAGAGCGGACACCGGAGTTCCGAGCGTTGCGCGCCTTGCGATGACCTCTGTCACAGTGTCCGGTATCTCCAGTCGCGGAAACGTGGAAGTCGACGCGAGCACTTCGCAGACCAGAGGATCCTTCGCGGACCAGAGCACACCACATTATACAGTTAATCATGCTGATGAAAATGAAAAGTACGCTGGAGAACGAATGGAAGTTTTTAGTGCTCTGAAAACAATACCTCACTAGGAGTACTTTTGATGTATTTTGATGTTTTTGTTGTTTTGACAATAAAATATCACAATAAACAAGAGTTCAGATTTATTGCATACCGATACTACAACGTAAGCATTTAGGAAAAGAACTTCCCACAAAACCGTTTTCCAAAACTGCATCGGCATGCTGCTCGATTGTTAAGTATGTTTGGATCAACATATAACCGTGAGCAATTTTTTGCTTTTTTGAAAATTTGTAAGTCTCGAATGAGAAGTACAATTACAGATCACAATCTGAAATCCATGCTACGGCTCAACAGCACCGTATTATCTGTTCTAATCATAGAAAGTATATTGCGAAAAACATCACTTAAAAGGTGCAAGAAAAATACTTGATTTTGCAATTAGCTTCAATTTTTTAATTTTAATTTCCTTTACTTTTAGAATTTGTATTACTAGTTTATTTAATAACATTTTTTGGGTAACTATAATACTTTTCATATTTAGCAGCATGATAAACTGCGTAATGTCGCCGAAATTACATTTCTTTATGTTATTGAGTACTTTTTGCAACTTCACATTTGGCATTGCCGGCGTAATCTTAAAATATATTTTCTTTCCATGCTAGTTTGCAAATTGTCGTTTTATAAAATTTTTCAAATCACACTAATATGTTTATATCTAGTACATGTTCCAATAAATGTTACAAAACTATTTCACTGTTTTTTCTGTCGTAATATCCTTTTCCAGAGCAGTGAGTCGTTGTCAGTCCGAGCAATGGAAAATACCCCGTAGAAATACGACGCGACCCACTGTGCCGCATGCCGCCGATCGATATTTGATGACGTCATTTGCTCTTTCTGCGGCAAAAGAGGAGATAGCAACAGGCAGCTCCTCCTCGGAGCAAATGGTTGAGCGGCCCTGCTTTAGACAGTGGCTGTATTCGACCTAGGTAAACAGTGTCTAAAATTCGACATGCCGAGACTCGAAACGAAAGACCTCCCGAACGAAGTGCGTGCAGTGGAAACGGACGCTGTCACGGGTACAACTCAGAATCAAACATAATTTTGCAAGCGGAAATTAGCCTATTTTTTCAATAATCGGTGCCCAAAGTGAAAAGTTCTGATGTCAAATATGACTGAAAGAAACTCACTTTATGAATTTAAATTATCCCAAATTAAAGCAGTTGTGGTAGTGCGAGAGCGCGAGAAAGAATGGAGGAAAAGGGATAGAGAAATGGAGAGGATGAGAGAGAGGGACAAATGAAGAGATAAGATGGAGATAGGAAGAGGAAATGAAGGCAGGAAGAGAGCACGAAAGAAGAGGGAGAGGGGTAAGAACAGAGGAAGGGAAGATGAGAGTGTAGGAGAGAGGGAGAAAAGAAGAGAGGATGAGAGAGGAAGAAAGGGAGAAGAGAAGAAAGAGGGAAATGAAGAATGAGAGAGAATGAGAAAGGGAAAAAGGGAGTAAGAGAAGGAGTGGGAGAGTGATTGAGAGACTGAGGGGAGAGAAAGGGAGAGAGTGATGAAGAGAGTGACAGGCTAGCACTGGCAAAGTGCGTACACATAACGCAATTTTGACAAGCAGATACGTTTCGGAAGAAAGAAAAATGATAGTTTCCCTCTTGGTACCTTACGTGTTCTAAATAAATTTAAGAGTTTATTCAATGCACCAATAAATGTGCTAGTAAGAGCAACCACAACAGGAAAATTTAAATTTTATAAGTACATTCTCTCATGATGAATGATACCCGGTAAAATTCTAATTTGTACCAAAAGTTAAATAATCAAACAATGTAGTTTATTTTCTGTTCTTTCCCAAAACTCATGCTTCAGTTACCAGCTGAATCAACTCAAGCATACCAACGTAATTATTTAAAATTAGTTCCGTGAATAGAAAAAGAATATTCATGGATATTCAAGCATGAGCATTATACTGGTGCTTCACCAAATATGAAATTTTATAAATATGAAGAATTTATTTATTTTAATTTTGGGGGTGCTTTGCATGAAGCCCCTGAGATATTTTCGAATTTTAAAAAATTGCTCCATCGTTTTTGATTTTTTGGATAGTGTGAAGGACGTTTACGAGAATGGTGTAGATCTCATGTTCGTTGAAATCGAACTGATTTTTCGAAAATTGCGAGAGTTACATTTTTTGGGGAGTTTTCCTACAATTAAAATATTAAAGATTAAGATTTTTCCCTTAATGAAATCTGTTCTTTGCAATGCGCCTATTTTTTTGGGGGGTAGAAAGAGGGTGTTCTGCATTTAATTCAATCTATATTTGATTGAGCAATCATTTATTAATAACATTTTTCGGAAACTTTGAAATTAAATATTGTAAAAATAGGCTACTAAACCAATCTAATTTACTGACCACTTTCTAATTATGATACATTCTCATACTGGTGTAGGTATATCTTTATTACAATTGGTTTTTAAAATGAAGACGAGAATTCAATGAAACAAAAACTGAAATTCAAACACTTTGTATTGTTCAATGTGAGGACATCTCTTTTATGATCGATTTTGTGTAATTATAAACAGAGATTCAGCATCAGAATTGCTACGTCAATTCCAGCTATTGCAAGGCTTTACACATTGAATTAAAATAAGGGAATCGGAATGGCTACTCTGTAAGCCCAGCTCTATGGAATCAACAGGTCGCAATCAAGGGCCCCCGTCAAAGAGCTTGATTAGGTTCAGCCGGTGTAAATTGATCCCCCTGATAGATCGATTACCAACGGTCATTGACGGGGTACTTCGCCAGAGCACACCGCTGTAGCACAACACATGGCAAATGAGGGGAGTGCGGCATATATTGTTCTCGACAATTCAGTGCACTGATGCTGCACAGAACAATTGCCTAGTTCGTAAAACCGGCTTACCCAAGAGATCGTGTTCGGTCTATCACGACCTCGTAAAACACAAAGTAAGATGTATATTAAATAATAAAACATCCTTTACTCGTCGAAATAGGACAATAACATTACATAATAATAAATATTACTAAAATACAAATTCGTATAAGTTCTGATTTTTTCTTTAAGTTCTCTCACAGTATGCTGTAATACACAGTACATCATCTCTTATTAAGATATCGATGACGTAATCAACTAGTGGTGCTACAGAACGGCACAGACTTTCCCGTATTAGTTTTCTATTTTCTTGGATCTCGGCTAGCCATTCGGACTTGCCAATTACTCTTGCCAAATGCTATCTATCGTCGTTCAAACTACATTTTTTGGACATTTTCTTAATTTCGCGGTTTCCTAATAGTATAACAGCAATGTTATTTTAGGAATTTTAAAGAACAGTAAAACATCGTCCTAAATGGCAATTATCTTTAAAAACTTTGGTGCCGTTTTTAAGAAAATGGCATTTAAGTGCTACTGTAATTTCGAAATTTAAAGCTCTTTTTCAAAGTTAATTTTTGAGTTTTCGAAAATCTTCATTAGAAGTCATTTAAAGCACTTTCATTCTCAAATATAATAGTGTTTATAATGTTTTGGAAATGTGCATTTTAACGGTTTGAGTGTTCTTAAAAAAATCATATTTGTGTAATTTTAAAAAAAAAACAAATACCCTAAAGTAAACTTTAAGTCATATTAAAGAGTGCAATTAGCACTATCCGTTCTAAAAATTTAAAACAATAAAATTAGAGCCCTACATGACAAAATGACGTTTGGGCGTTTCTAAAAATTCGGAATTTTGAGCCAGTTTTCACAGAAACGGTTGAGTTTTCGAGAAACTTTATATGAAATTATTTAAGGCACATGTACTCATAAATGTAATAATGTGAACAAAATACCACTAATGTAAATGTTAACGACATGAGAGACAAGTAAAAAAATACATTTTTGTAAATTAAAAAAGTAAAGAATAAACTGATGTTTATATCATCTCATAGATTACTTTTAGCTCTATCCTTGTCACAAGTTTTACAAAAATTGGAGCTGTTTTTGAGAAAATCTTGTTTTTGTTATTTTTTAAAATTGCACATATTTTGAAACTACTATAGTTTTCAAAAAATATACATGGCCTTAATGAAAAGTATTTATGGACAACAGATTTCATTTGAAGGAGAAATCTCTATCTTCAATTTTGTTGTTGTTGGTAGCCGCTGTTTTAAATTCAAGCTTCATGCAAAGTACCCCAAATTTTAAATAATGTTTTTCAAAACCTCAAAGCTTCAACTCGAGCCAGATGGACAGGGGTTTCTTCAATTTGTAACAAATTCCTACGCATGGTTTATGCGCTAATGGTGTTCACAGACGGACAGACATGCGGACGGACAGACAGACGGACAGACGGACGTTTTGAAGAAAAACACTTTTTCGATATCAGGGGACCACAAAACGTAATTCCGTTGAAATCTCGAAATCAATTTTCCGCAGCATTACATAACTTATACGTATTACTCCGTGTATACGTATGTATACGCGGAAAGTAAAAATGCAGGTTATTAAAGTACAGAAGGTATATGAAAACTAGTGGTGCTCCAACAGCACATATTTCGCACATTATTTACAAATTTGCAATTTTCGAAAATTCAGAGAGTTCAATGAAAATGAGGCCGCGCTATTATTTTAGACGTCCCTTCTTTTATGCCTAGAAAAGATTTCAAGAAACAATTTTGAAGTATTTTTGAGACTTTTTAATAAATAGCATTAATTTCCAGCACAAATTATGAGAAAGACTTGTTTCTTCAAAAAATTGCACGTGACCTTTTTAAATATCTGACTTTTTTTTAAAACGGTCATTGCTTATGGCAAAATCTCCCTCTTGAATTTTGTAATTTTGAAATGATAACTTTCTGTATTTTTCGAAAATACAGAGAGTTCTCCGATAATGAGACTACCACCATATTATTTACCTTCCCTTCATATATCAGAGAATAAAATTTAATGAATATATTTGGTGTATTTTTTAAAAAAGCAATTATTTAAAAAAATGCCCATATATTGCGCAACATTATCAGAAATCTATAAATATTTTCGGAAAATTGTAAATGACCTTATGTCAAGATCTGTTTTTAAATAAAGATTTAATTCTAAAAAGTGTAGTGATACCGAATAGATTCAAGTTTATTCTGCCGTAAAATAACTCCACGCAGGCGGCGACGCGAGAGATGCGAGGCGCCACGGGGGCGACCCGAGGGCCAGGCGAGGCGCCACGGTGTCGGCACCCTTCGCTCCCTAATTCGTCGCGGACACGTGTGCCCCAACTCTGGTTGGCCGCTCTGCACACGACCCCTTCAGTATTTTTCCACGACGCCTGGAACTCTTCCGTCAACCTCCCTAGAGATTCCTAGCCCCTCACACCCCCCCGGTCGTTAATAACTGCCCCTTTTCGACGCAAAATTAAAGCGAGAGGGAGCGATAACCAGCCCCTCTCTCACTCTTTTCTCGGCCTCGAAAACATCCTCTGATTGGGCAGAAAATATCTAATGCGCAGTACCCTTTCGCCAATAGCAACCAGAATTCGGGTTTGTTCTAGAATATTCCAGAGTCACAGGGATAATTTTGGTAGGGGGAACGAGGTTTCCTAAAACTTGGAGCGACGAGGCACAAAAGAGAAGCTGGGGAGCTGTGTTCAGAATCGGACGCAAGTGGCGGCCGCAGGGGGGAACCTGTTATATTCTGTTGTGGCGTTCGGTTCGATGGACTTAGAAAAATTATTAAGTTTCTTGTAGAGTTTGGGTACAAGACTTCTGTGACGAACGCAGGCCGCAGAACAGTATTATGAACATTTGACAGCAATTCGTATTATATTACGTCCGATTTACCGTGCGAACTCGAGACTCTCTTTTCCTTAGTGAATTTGTGCGATAATTCACGGGCTCATTAGTATCAAAGTATTGTGAGATCGACCGGGAATGAACCGACCGTGTCAGTGAATGAACTGTGCTGACCCATTCACCGCAGCGAGCAGACGGCGCTTTTGTGTTCCGGCCGCCTTGGCCGCTACCCTCGCAAGTACCTGATCTGACCTACATTTTCCGAGCGGCGCCCCTCGCTCGCCACGAACCTCGCAGCCAGCTGACCTGAGGTCGTTCAACTTCAGTGGGTGGCGCAGGCCGCCTAACAGAGGTATTTTCTGTTTGAGTGTCTTATGTCGTACCCGCGATCGAGAGGTGTGAACAGTACATCAGACAATCAGTGTTGACTTCCTCTCGACCGGGCGACGAAGAGGAGTTCCCGGCCGCGCATGGCCGTCAAGCGGGAATTCGCGCGCGAAGAAGAGTTTCATCTGATTGTAATCACTTTGTAATTTTTTGTTCTCTTATGTGCATGACATTTCATTTTTTTGTTTTATTTCGATTTTGGGGGCATGCTCGCCAGAGTTATCATCACCAGACCATTAGCGTTTTCTTTTTTTTTAATGAATAAATTCAACTTGTTCTAAATTCACATGTTTGACTTCTCATTCAACCTAGGCCACCGGCTTCCTCCATCTTCGCCGTTTCAGGTAATCTGTCGACTGAGCGGGCCGGCTACCCGTCTGAGGCGCCCAACCGAAGACCCGAGGGTAGTTGCAATTGGCTTTCCCACCGTGGGGCTCGATTAACGCGAAATAATCGTAATTTTCATTTTTTAATATCCCAGATAAGCGCCCTGAGATTTCTCTGCCTAAATTATTAAATTGTTTAAATTATTAAGATGATGGATGGAAGCACGGTGTAGAGAAGTTAATAACTTATGGTCTGTTGAGGATGTCATTTTGTACTGTGTTTTCCTTGTAAGTGTCATTGTCTTGTGTTGTGTTGTGTTGTGTGAATACCGTGTGCGCGTACTAAAACAAGTGAAACCGCGTAACATTGTAAAAATGCAGGACGAATCAGGTATTGACGTGACGGGTGAAGACAGTTTTGAGGAGCCGTCGACGCAAGGTCCCACCTTAAGTGAGATCTTGCGCGTTATGAGAGAAATTTCAGATAACACTGTTGCCAAATTTGAGGAGAAATTTTCAGACAACGCCGCTAAATTGAAAGAAATTAAAGACCAGTCAGATAGCAAATGTCGCAAAATTAGAGGAGAAAATTGCAAATAATGCCGCGAAATTAGAGGAGAAAATCTCAAATAATGCCGCGAAATTAGAGGAGAAAATCTCAAATAACGCTGCCAAATTACAGGAAATGTTAGATGAACGGTTCACAGCACATGAGAGCAAGTGTGAGGACAGATTTAACCGAATCGAAAGTCATTTGGAAGCCCAAGCAAATAAATTAGAAAGTCTCGAGCAAAACTTAACCATGAAATAGGGATTTTAAAGAATCAGGTCGAAGGCAGATGCGGGGAAATAGAGGGGAACGTAGAAAAACTCAGTCAGGAGTTGGGAAGGGCACAAGCGGAAACTACCGAAAATTTCAAAATTTTTAAAATCGAAATTCAGACCAAATTACAGGCATGCGACGACAAAGTAGAAGCGTGCTTGTGAGTCGGTTACTGAAAAGATCATTGAAGTTAAGCAGGAAATGGGCGAAAAATTTAATAAAATCGGACAGAAACTCCATTCAGAAGTGTCGCATATCCACGAAAAGTTCGCGCAAGTAGGCAATATTAGTGAGGAAAACATCAGGGAGAGAGAAGCCAAATTAAAAAGGGAATTGATCGTACTGTCCTAGAATTGGTAAAGGAGGAAATTGAAAAGGAACGCGAGAATTACCCAAATCCGAATTCTGGTGGCTCAGGCCTTCGCTTCTCGTGGGCTCCACCGCAAAACCTGTATTTTTCCGGAAAACCCGATGAAAATCCCAAAGTTTTCCTTGACCGGGCGGAAAATTACATGAATCTCACGAAGGCGGTACCTTCACACTTGAAGGCTAAATTTATGCAAGAATTGTTGAAAGGCAATGCATCTTATTGGATTTCCGCTTTAAACCCTTTCCCTCAAAATTATGAAGAGTTTCGGGAGAAGTTTCTGAACCGATACTGGGGCGAACAACGGAGATATGAGTTCGAGCGGAAGATTTTAGAATCGCGATGGGAAAACCGCCACGGGCAGTCCTATTTAGACTACGCCATGGAGAAAATCTCCGCCATCAAGCTGTGTGACCCGCAGGCAAACGACCGAAAAATCATCTGGTTACTGACAGCTCATTTCCCAACGTATGTACAGAATATTGTCAACAGCGTGGAGTGTAGAGATTTAGAACGTTTCCAAGAACTGTTGGCACAATTTGATAGAACGCGGGACAACTATCACAATGAGAACCGCGACAGAAATCGCAGGCCCGACGGAAACTACCAAGGCAGGCCGCAGTGGCATAGAGATAATAGGGCCGGAGGGAACGAGGCAGATGATCGGCGAGCGCCGCCCGAATCCCGTGAGAACCGTGGACATCGCGATGAGAGAGATGGACGGCAAAATTCATCCCGGCCGGCTTCAACAAATTAGAAACGTCCCAGCTGTCTCGGTATCTGGGTGACGGACGAGTTTCTTTAGAGATACCATTTCATGCGATCATATCAGTGAATTATGCCTTTTTTGATTTTAACGAAGACGAGGATGTGACTATCAAAGAACGTGCCAGAAAATGCCCTATTATTGAATCCTTTATGGGAAATTTATGTGTCCAAGCTCTTATTGATACTGGTAGTGAAATTAGTGCTGTGTCAAAGAAATTTTATGCGCGACTTATAAGCGAGCGGATTCCAGTACCGACATTACCTACCGTCAGATGCTATGTCATAGGGGTTGGGAGAAAACGAAGCAAGCCAATTTCAATGCAGGTCCTGATTTCAATTAATATAGGAGATATGTTGTTTGATGTGCCCTGTCTAGTAATTGAAGATCTTAATCATGATGTTATTTTGGGGGTTGATTTTTTAAGAGAAAACGGTGGAATAATAGATTTTTCCAGAAATGTTATGAGTTTCGGTGCCGGTAAAGAAATTATTATTCAAGATGACGGGGAAGATAGGATTGATCTTAGCATTTCTAGTGCAACTTGGGAAGGGGGGGAAACGACGAAGGGGATTATTTGCCAAAATGTGCAAAAATGTGATTTTTTGAACTATGATGAACGCTCCCAGTTGCAGACAGTGCTACTTGATTATTTACATGTCTTCGGTCGCCCCGTTCATCCAATTAAAGACTTTGTTTTCGAATTAGGGTTACCGATGACTCGCCGTTTAAGATGAAAAACTATCCTATTCCACAAGCTTTAAGGGGGGAAGTTGATGAGACCGTCAGAAAAATGATTGACGAGGGCATCATCGAGAGATCAGTGACCGCCTATCTAAATCCGATTGTCGTTGTAAAAAAGAAAGACGGAGGGGTCAGAATTTGTTTAGACGCTCGCAGAATTAATGAAGTGACCGTTCCAGAAAATGAGGCGCCGCAGAATATTGATGATATTCTTTGGAAGTTTAACCAAACAAAAATTTTCTCAGCTTTGGATTTTTCTAGTTCGTACTGGCAAATTGCTATTCACCCAGACGACAGAAAATTTACAGGATTCTTTTACAACGGCCTCACTTATGTCTGGAAGCGGATGCCTTTCGGCCTAAAGAACAGTGGCGCAGCCTTCACTCGATGCTTAGATGGAAAATTAGGTGACGAACTCAAACGCTTCGTTACGCCTTATATTGACGACCTTGTGATTTCATCTCGAAATTTTCAGGAACATCTTTGTCATTTAAGGCGACTGTTAGAATGCCTTTCTACCAATCAAATGAAAGAATGAAAACGTAATTCCAAACTTTATTAATCTCTAAAATAAACTCGCCAGAACCGTACAGCTTACCGAGTAGTTCGTGATAGCCGTGCCTTCACTGTTTAAGAAATAATATTTGTAACCGTAGATTAGGGAATTCAGATTTTCTTGTAGTTTATTAGTTTATTTTATTACTCCACCATTATTAGGGTTAATGAGTTTAATTTAAGGGTAATTATTTGAATAAGACCTTTTATGTAATTGTTATCACAGAAATTAGTCGTTAGAATTCGGTACCACTTTTTTAAATTTTTTTGACGAGATAAGCATCTCAGGTTTCAAAACTTCTCACCACGCCTTACGAATTTTAAAACACGATGCATATCTCTACTGCGGGAAGGGAGGCCAATTGTAGTGATACCGAATAGATTCAAGTTTATTCTGCCGTAAAATAACTCCACGCAGGCGGCGACGCGAGAGATGCGAGGCGCCACGGGGGCGACCCGAGGGCCAGGCGAGGCGCCACGGTGTCGGCACCCTTCGCTCCCTAATTCGTCGCGGACACGTGTGCCCCAACTCTGGTTGGCCGCTCTGCACACGACCCCTTCAGTATTTTTCCACGACGCCTGGAACTCTTCCGTCAACCTCCCTAGAGATTCCTAGCCCCTCACACCCCCCCGGTCGTTAATAACTGCCCCTTTTCGACGCAAAATTAAAGCGAGAGGGAGCGATAACCAGCCCCTCTCTCACTCTTTTCTCGGCCTCGAAAACATCCTCTGATTGGGCAGAAAATATCTAATGCGCAGTACCCTTTCGCCAATAGCAACCAGAATTCGGGTTTGTTCTAGAATATTCCAGAGTCACAGGGATAATTTTGGTAGGGGGAACGAGGTTTCCTAAAACTTGGAGCGACGAGGCACAAAAGAGAAGCTGGGGAGCTGTGTTCAGAATCGGACGCAAGTGGCGGCCGCAGGGGGGAACCTGTTATATTCTGTTGTGGCGTTCGGTTCGATGGACTTAGAAAAATTATTAAGTTTCTTGTAGAGTTTGGGTACAAGACTTCTGTGACGAACGCAGGCCGCAGAACAGTATTATGAACATTTGACAGCAATTCGTATTATATTACGTCCGATTTACGTGCGAACTCGAGACTCTCTTTTCCTTAGTGAATTTGTGCGATAATTCACGGGCTCATTAGTATCAAAGTATTGTGAGATCGACCGGGAATGAACCGACCGTGTCAGTGAATGAACTGTGCTGACCCATTCACCGCAGCGAGCAGACGGCGCTTTTGTGTTCCGGCCGCCTTGGCCGCTACCCTCGCAAGTACCTGATCTGACCTACATTTTCCGAGCGGCGCCCCTCGCTCGCCACGAACCTCGCAGCCAGCTGACCTGAGGTCGTTCAACTTCAGTGGGTGGCGCAGGCCGCCTAACAGAGGTATTTTCTGTTTGAGTGTCTTATGTCGTACCCGCGATCGAGAGGTGTGAACAGTACATCAGACAATCAGTGTTGACTTCCTCTCGACCGGGCGACGAAGAGGAGTTCCCGGCCGCGCATGGCCGTCAAGCGGGAATTCGCGCGCGAAGAAGAGTTTCATCTGATTGTAATCACTTTGTAATTTTTTGTTCTCTTATGTGCATGACATTTCATTTTTTTTGTTTTATTTCGATTTTGGGGGCATGCTCGCCAGAGTTATCATCACCAGACCATTAGCGTTTTCTTTTTTTTTAATGAATAAATTCAACTTGTTCTAAATTCACATGTTTGACTTCTCATTCAACCTAGGCCACCGGCTTCCTCCATCTTCGCCGTTTCAGGTAATCTGTCGACTGAGCGGGCCGGCTACCCGTCTGAGGCGCCCAACCGAAGACCCGAGGGTAGTTGCAAAAGAGTCTATCTTTAATATTGTAGTTGTAGCAAGAGGCCTAAAAAATTGCACTTTTGCAAAAATATGGGATTTCTTAGGAACATGAAATCTACACTATCGCTCAAATCGCAGGTTAATCATAGCAGGATTAATACAAGGCCCCCCCTTTCACCCACACTATTCAATCTGTATGTAGTATCCAACAGTCAGCATCCAAGTATGTAGTTTCCAAGCATCCAACAGTCAGAATAGCACAGTTTACAGATTATACGCTTATTTTTGCATCCAACAACTCACTAACCAGCATTAAAAACAACATACTAAACCTAATGGACAGCTGGCCATCCAAATTAAAAGAAAAACTAAATTCAAATAAAACTGGAGCAAAAATAATGAGCCCATTCCATGATACCCCCCTCCAAATAAACCCATTCAATATTTAGGACTGCATAAGGACACCAAACTGAACTGGAAACAACACATACACCAAAATAACACAAACTAAAATCAAACTGCACCAACTAAAAACACTAATTAACAGGCATCAATACCTCCCATATAGCACAGCAATAATACAATACAAAACAATGAGACCGACACTTCTCTACGCCTGCTCAGTATGGATCAATGCCGCGAAAATTAATATCAACAAAATACAAATAGTCCAGAACCAATTCCTTCGCACCATCACCAGTGCACCCTGGTTCATTTTCAACCACCAATTACATAATGAATTGAACCTTGATCCCATCATTCACAAATTGCCTATATGTCCCATAACTTCTTCTCCAATTTTCACCTCATCTAATAGTTAAATTCATTCAACCTCAGTAAAAAAACACTCGCTCTACTCGCATCCAAAACAAATATCCATTTCATATATTTTGTAAACTGTTTTCATTTCTAGAATAGAATACATGAGATGCCATCATTTTTTTCACCCTACGTATTAGTATTAAGTTAGGTTAAGATGTACTTATTAAGCCATCACTACATATATATATCAATAAACTGATTATGCATTAAAAAATCAAATAATAAAAAAACTGAAAAAAATGTGACCTGCACCATTGAGCGTCCTTTACGCTATCCGAGGACAAAGTTTTATCAACAAATTTGATGACATTTTTGAGAAAATGTTAGAAAATGGTTTTGAGGCTTCACGTAAAGTAGTACCATCAAGAATCAAAATATTCTGTTGAAACTCCCAACGCCTCTAATTCATTCATTTCGATCAGGGACTATAAATTTTGAAGAAAATCGGAAGACGGTTTGGGCGGTAGAATTGACCACTGACGAACAGACAGACACATTTTTCCGTCAATCGATTTTTCGGTATCGAAGAGAATGTAATTTATTGTACGTAGCAACAGGATTTACCCATATTTTCGTTACCAGGGCCCCGCAATAAGAGATTTTCTGCCCAAAAATTCGCCGTTTTCGCGTACGATTACATAACTTACTCTTCTTACGAAGTAAGTGCGAGAAATACGTAACACCTCTGTAATAAGTGTACACTAAAGCACAGCTCTCCAAGAACACAAAAGAATCATCAAATACATATAGTAGGCACACAACTGCATTCCATATATAAACATTATGCTAACTCTTCAAAACGTGAGATAATATGGAACGAGACATTGTTAGCATCGCAGATTACAAAGCCCACTTGCTGCACGCGGCTCCTTGTCCGAGTGCGGCTGCCATTCCCTCACGCGCAGCAGCGAATTTACGAGCGTTTCCTCACCCGCTTTCCCTCGAGCGGCCGTCCGTCCGGCGCCCACGCGCGCACGTGTGCACGTGCCCGTCCTCCGCTGCCCATGCACGCACGTGCGCGCGCCGCGCCACGCCGCGCCATTGTCTGTGTGTGTGTGTGTGTGTCTGAGTATGCCTGAGTCCGAAGTATCTGTGAGAGGGCGTGTATGTGTGTGCGCGTGTGGGCGTGTATGTATGTGTGTCCGAGTGTGCCTGTATGTGTGAGTGCGTGTGTGCATGCGTGGTGCAACAGCGACCATTCCCGACACGAAGTCTCGAGCGGTTGCGACACGGTCATTAAATACAGATACTCCTTTCCTTTGTGAATGTACTCGGCCTCACCGCGGTTAAACGCTCAATAAATTGGAGACTTTCTTTCATCGCTTCAAGAAGTGATCGCTTATTGCCGTTCATCTTTTAAAATAAATTAAAATAAAATATTCTTAAGAAAAGTTAACATCCAAAATTAATTTCATTTTTATTTTTATTCTACAATTACTACAAAATTATTCATGAATATTGGAATGCTCAAAACTAAAACATATTTATTAAAAAATTAAACTGTAGTAATGATAATAATAATAATAATAATAATAATAATAATAATAATAATAATAATAATAATAATAATAATAATAATAAAAGGCTTAGGAGGAGGACGAGAAGGAGAAAAAGCACAAGATTTGCCGAAGCAGGGAACATCCTGCAGTAATGTGTCATTAGATGCGGAAAGTTAACTTTTTTAAGTTGATTCCTACTATTCAGTGAAAAATATACACAGTTCTTCAGAAAAATTGATTCTAAAAATTCTCGGCGCATTTATTAAAAATTACTTACACTAGTTCTTCTATATGCGGGTATCATGCGTTACACGCAGGGTGTACATGCAAATATAATGATTGGAGAAAGAAAACACATTAAACACATACAAAATTCTATTATTTTCTAAGCTTTCCGTTCCCATGAATTCTGAAAATGCGCATACACCTTTGTGATTAAGTGGATGAATTTATAAACTCAATTTTTCGCCTAGTTGTGCGTGGTAACACAACTCACAGAACCACTGACAAAAGTCTGATACTAATTTGTAAAAAGACAAATTCATGAAACAAAACTTAGTTTTATATTGCATCCGTCTGTATTTGTTCTCTTGGTTCAACCCTCTTGATCTGAAAATCCCTGAGTTTTCCCTTCCCAATGCAGGTCGGCAGCAGGGAAAGAGCTTGAAGGGCCGTGCAGTGAAACTCTCTTCCCGCTCGATGTGGGAGAGTGCGTTTTAGTGGCTGGCGGAGAGTTTTTAGGGCTGTCTCGCGTGAAATATGGTCGCGGGAGAGAATTGACTTGGTGGTGGCTCAACTCACCGGAGTAACGTTTAAACAAGCACCGCTTCGCCCCGCGCAGCGTCATTCCTTTGTTTCGAGGGTCGGTTGTATTCGTTGATTAACATTTTATGACCGCATTTCCCACACGTGGGGAGACACTGTGATTGATATATGATTTATACCAAACAATGTGACGACACGAATCCTGAAACCAAAACGAACACGTTACAAAATTCATTTTAACATTTTCGGAAAACGCATTTTTGCACAATGAGTTAATAGTTTCTTTCAAAATTAACTTAATGACTCAAACTGATGCAGATAATTTTGTTATATCCACGATGTAAGCAAATTATAGTTGTTATTTTTAACTAATTTCTCTTTGATGACGTATAATATTAATCAAACTTTAATACCCTGCCATTGTCTTTCTATACGACGTGTACAAAGTTGTTTTTGTGAGAGTTTGAAAACATATTATTCTTATTCCTGGTGTCAAGTAAGAGATGGTTCACTTTTTATTATGTTTTTCCATTCTAGGGTATGCATTAAAATATCGTGTATGATGTCTTTACTGATCTACTATTACAGGCTTAAATATTGTTTTAGCATTGCAGGCTTTTCGACATTCGTAGCTTCATTTCTGTGTTCGTAAATTTCCATTGTCTAGCCATCTCCTAATACCATTTCCTTACAAAACAATTTTCTCACTTTCTTAGTTGGATTATTTTCGAGTTTTCTATTAATAAATTGCATTGTTTTCAGTTGTATAGTTGCCATTTAGTTTTATTAGTATAAGATATCGGTATAACACTCGTAGACCATCCTCTCTCCTCACAAACGAGATCTATAAATACATTACATCTAAAAAATATAAATACATTTGAAGAAGTTTACAAAAACGCATTTCTCACCAATATTTAACTGACATCTACGCCTTCTGACAACAAATTAAGTAATTAAGTAGTAGTCCCAATATTATTTGGTCTATCATTTTACTCATCTTTAATTTAACACATTTTATTTATCTGATTCCCCTTCAGAACATCCTCAGAAAAAAATTCCATATTACAGTTACTTCTATACTTCAATATATGACAAAAAGTAAGTAAAACGTTCACAGAAAAATAATGTACTCACTCTCAGAATACTCTTCAATGTAACTAACCGCCGACCTGACCTAATATTAAAGGGATATTTTTTTTCGGAAATCCAACTATTTCCCTTTCAGGGAAGAGCACCAAACGTTTTCCAACGTTTCGATCGTCATGCGGGGACCTTCCTCAGGGTTTAATTCATTGGCAGATGAAACGTTGGCGTATGTGCCTAGGAAGTGACGTGTCTCCTATAGCAAAGTAAATGGCACCAACCGTTGGTTCTAAATGGGTTCCTTATTTCTCTGAGCATTTGCGTCTGATTGCTGTGCAGCGGCTGGAGAGCCTGGGCGCGTGGTGTGCTACTTCAGCAACTGGGCCATCTACCGGCCGGGCATTGGTCGCTACGCCATCGACGACGTGCCAGCGGAGCTGTGTACGCACCTCATCTACAGCTTCGTAGGCGTCAGCAACGTCACCTGGGAGATCCTCGTCATCGATCCCGAAGTCAGTTCAACAAGCATACTATTATTATTTTAAAAATCCGTACTTTACACGAAATATTCCATACACCGTTAAATTTCATTCATAACTTGCTTTAAACGTGTACCTATGCAATTTCACGTTACTACCATTTCATTTCAACTGTCGTGAATTTTACGCTCTACATCCAAGAAAAAATGACAAATATTGATCGAATTTGTGAAAGAATCATTGCAAAACTTGATAGAAACAACCCGTGTATTTAACTTCGTACAACTATTCACACTTATTCGTTCTTCCTTCAATTATTCAACAATTCGTACAATTTGTTGTATTTATCTTTGCTGCACACAAGTACAGTCACTAGAAAACGCTACTGTTAATTAGAGAAGGAAAGCCGTTTTAAATACCGTCCTTGCTGAAAAGATATTTTCAGAAAAGTTTGATTTTGTGAATGCAATAAATTACCAGGGATTCAAATTACTGTGATCTGACTATTCAAACAGCTAGTCAGCACTGTTGCGTGTATTAAGATGAAAACTTGATATGAGACTAAAAATATATAATCTACTGTTACACTGCTATGATATTTTTGACAGAAGATTATTTACAAACCTAATGCCGAGTATTTTCTTCATCAGACTCGTATACGAAATATGCTACAAAGACAATTTCAATTTCTAAATTATTTTCCTAAATTGACAAAAATATAACAATGCGAAATGAACGGTTCGCATGCTCGCAGAATGACATCGAGGAGAGCGGTTTCGCCAACTTCACGGCGCTGAAACACAAGCACCCGGGGCTGAAGACGCAGCTGGCCATCGGCGGCTGGGGCGAAGGCGGCCGCAAGTACTCGCAGATGGTGGGCGTTCCCGCGCGCAGATGCTCGCTCATTAAGTCAATCGTCGGTAAGTATCCTCTTCATTCCCCACAATTCGTTCATTCTTCACAATGCATTCATTTATTTCTCACAGTGCATTCATCAGTTTCTCATAATTCGTTACCCAGTAATTCATTTTCATTGTTTTCTAAATTTATTCTTATATCATTTATTGATTCGCAAGCTTAAATTAATTTCCATTTATTAAGTACTGTAAAATATTGTTACAAATTTCAACGATGAATTGAAACTTTGGACATAGTATCTTTCTTAACACCTATACCGAAGACAATTTCTAAAACTTTAATTCATATTAAAAAAATAGGATGATGGATCCTAATGATGTTTCTTTCCTACTTCAAACATGAAAGCATCCGGTGACCGGTATTTCTGGAGATTAATGTTGTAATTGCCTCTTTTTTAAGGACTCTAAAAAATGTTTTACTTTACCAGCCAGTTATACGGTAAAAGCGGGAAGACCACGGGCAACTTGGGTTCTGAGCGTAAAAAGAGCAGTGACTGAGAGGGACCTGACTAAGGAAGATGCTCTGGAAAGAACGCCGTGGAGGCTGAAATGCGGGATGCGGCAGAAGCCGTACGACCCCTACTTCACATTTTTTTCAATTACAGCCTCTTTTAAGACTTATTTGCACGTCGATGCATTTACATTAAATTCCTCTTAAAGAAAAAAGTGAGTAATGGAGCACTTAAAAAGTATCCGAAAAATAATGAAATGCATATAAAAGGAGAAATAACGCTTCCTTTTCATTTAAGTCAAAACTTGACTTTTATCATACCACAACAACATGCATATTTACTATTCAAGGAGACATTTTCATATGTAATATTAAAAATAATATCCGAGTTTTTAATGAGCCAGGATGTCACGAGAAACATCACAAAGCGTACAAATTTAATTAAACCTGCAGAATTGTAAAAACATTAAAATTTCAGATTCTGTTTTCTACATTTTTACAATGACCCCCAAGATATTTAAAACCATTCATTTTAATTGCGACACTTTTCCTATTGAAGAAATGTAGCTCATTCTTAAGTATTTACGAGAATACGTGCATTTTGAAACAAGAAAGGAAAAAATAATATTTTACTAGCTCTGAAAAAATATATCAGGAGGTAGATTTTCAGCAATGGAACCAGAATACGTAGAAAAGATGATAAATGCAGCATTTGCCAGGGACACGTAAAGACCATTGATCATATTGTCTCAGCTTGTCCAATCCTAGCAAAGACCGACTTGAAAAGACACGACAGGGTGTGTAGCTACCTCCCCTCGCAGATCTGTACCGTCCTCAAAGTTCCAACCACATGCCCCAAGTGGTACAAACACTCACCAAAACCGGTGACGTCTGTTGGATTGTGTAGAATGTTGTATGACCAACAAATCCAAACTGATCGCATGATAGCGGCAAACAAATCGATATGGTTACCCGGGATTTGGAGAAAAAATCGTGTCTACTTGTCGATGTTGCGGTACCTTGCGATCAAAACGTCGTTATCAAGGAGGCAGAGAAACTTCTTAAATACAAGAGTTTGGAAATCGAGATCAGCCGAATGTGAGGGCGTAAAAGCATAAGTCGTACCGATAGTCATCGGAACTTTGGGGTTTGTTCCGCAAAATTTGTGTAAGGAACGTGGCTAAACTCCCAGGTAATTCAAAAGAATGAGAATGCAAGAAATTGCTTTATTTAGAACAGCCCACATTTTGCGCAAAGTATTGTAGAAGCACCGACAGTCTCTAGATCTGGTCCTTAGCTGGTTGCAACCTGGAGTAGATTTTATTTTCAGCCGCCTTTCACTTTTTGTAGTGATGTAGTGAATGATAATAATATTAATAATATTAATAATAGTAATAATAATTCACAGCGGGGACAAAGTTGCTCGCGTCCGTTTCCGCGTCCGGTCTACCATACGTGTCCCCTTGGGTAACGCTAAATGAGCAACAGTGTTTCGCCACCTACGAGATTGACCATTATGAACGTGCGAATCTCCACACGCTGAGGGAAACTGCACGTCTAACTGGTTAGCGCGTCAACAAATGGCTAACATGCCAAGGGTGGGCGTTGGAAAACGAATAACAGATAAGTAAAGACATTAATTATTAAAGTTGAGGAAGAATAATCATGTTTAGTTGTCTGAGGGAACGTTTTACACTGAAGGCACAAATTTACAACTTAAGCTATCTCATGCATTTATTAAATATTCGATATTTTGATCAAATTAGAAATCGAACGTGGTATTTCTTCATTAGTTCACCACATCTTAGTGTCTTCAATTCTACAAAAGTGACATAAACAAAACTTAATTTATATTTTATTTACTATGGTTATCTAAAGTATAACTTATAAACTTAACAAAACTGAAATCTATGTTATAATAAGCTTTTTAGAACACAACTGTTCTAATAATCTATGATCCACTATTAACGAAAAATATCAGTTTCTTAAACAAAACGTGTACCCGTAAGTTTTCTAATACCTGTGGTCTCCTATTAACTTTATCAGCACTATACTGACACATTACGCAAGATAAACATCCAAATTTAAACGCAAATTGTCGGAGGTTCATTGTAATTTTTACAAGAGAATAAAATATTACGATATGAATAAATAACATAATTCTAAATTGGTAATGAAACCAAGACTATAGCCTTGTTTGCAAATTCTCCAATCCCATATTGTAATAAAATATCTGATGAAATTTATAAATAAATCCGTAAGTAATTATTTTATCAAGCCAACAATCGTCATGACAGCACCGAATTTCGGGCTCGCCGAATGGTGCAGGGGAGTGCATTCGCTCTCTGCTGCCAGTCACGGGGGCGACTTGATCAGGTGCGCGCCGATAGTTGGCCGAACGAGGTGACTATTAACGGCGAGATGGCCGCGCTCCGCGGCGTGGGGTGGCGGGCGCCATGTCGCTTCCCTCGCCCGTTACGGTTCCTCGTAAAGCCCACGGCGCGCTTCGCTGATATGGCCCGTATTGGACAGTGATTTCGTACAGATAGATATGATATCCGCACCCGCCCCAACTTTGGTAATAAAAGTGACTGATTTTTAGGCCATTTTGTTTTTGTTATGCAACGTGTAATCCATTCCGGCAAAATGGCACGAGGTGAACAAATCATCGATGTATAGTACCCAAGCTTCAAAGTCTAAGTATTTTGTCACAGGCGATTGCAATTGCATGGATAATTATCTTCTCTGTAAATCTAAGTTATGATCGAAGTGCACTATGAATAGAAAATTGTTTTGAAAACCACTGTAATTAACATAATTATTACTTATTGATTCAATACTTATTACTGATAATTACAATATCTTCTGATGCCTGTATAGTCGCTCCATACAAACGTTTTGTATATCCGAAATTCAACCCATGTTTGCAGTCACTCGTATTATTAAAATTGAACTTTTTGGAGGGAAAGTATCCCAGAAAAATGGCATAGTCAGTCCCAAACTATTGTAGCGATTATGTAAATGGCAATCCAAGTTTTAGTACATACTTGGTTTTCTGATTGAGATCAATTGCATGATTCTACGAAATTTAAGTTGTAGTTTTCACATACTTTTTAAATTGATGAAGCAGGTGTGCATGTCTTTGTCGTCATCATAATCATCGGATCGACCGTGTCGGAAGAAAGCAAATTGAATATTAGTCAGAACAAATAGAATATTTGGCTTAAAGTAAATGTGACACTTCGACAATTTGACAAGTAACGAGATTGCTTACCGATTGAACCAAAACAGTAAAGACATCTCACTTCTGTTATTTATACGTTGACAATGACCACACTCACCTCACCGGCAAATAATTTTATCAAACATTTTTACGCTCATTTTACTGTCCATCTCTGTCGCAGAATACATGCACCGCTACAACTTCGACGGCTTCGACCTGGACTGGGAGTACCCGGGCGCGGCGGACCGCGGCGGCAGCTTCTCCGACAAGAACAACTTCTTCTTCTTCGTGGACGAGCTGCGGCGCGCGTTCGACGCCGCGGGCAAGGGCTGGGAGATCACGATGGCGGTGCCGCTGGCCAAGTTCCGCCTGCAGGAGGGCTACCACGTGCCCGAGCTGTGCGAGCGCATCGACGCCATCCACGTGATGGCGTACGACCTGCGCGGCAACTGGGCGGGCTTCGCCGACACGCACTCCCCGCTTCTACAAGCGCCCGCACGACCAGTGGGCCTACGAGAAGCTCAACGTGGTAGGTCAGGCACGGCAGGGAAACGAGCTGGCTAGAGATTCAGTAAATCAACACCCTCATAAGAATATCGTTTTCGACCTTAGGTCTCATCAGATAGGTTACCAGATTATGAAGTTATTGTCTGAACTATTGCTTGATGTGGGCTCATTACTCAATATTAACTGTGGACGGTTTCCATAAGAAGAGTTACATCGAGGAAGAGACTTCCCGTTCAAGACACTATTTAACGGCAGCTAGACAATAAAGCAGTTATGTCACTAGCGTAATACAGTTCGCGCCGGAGCAACTGCCAGCGAAATTAAAAGTAAGGGACCTAGAAAATACATCGGATTGCCAGTTAAGCTGTACACCTGGCCCATGACAGCCTTTTGGAGAGGGTGACAGTTATTGACCAAAAAAAAGCGATATTAATTTCAATTCCATCTAATAAGGTAAAGAAATCATCCATTAAAATGAAAGAGAAACAGAAAAAAATTGTCTGTTGAGAGTAAAATTACACATTTTGAATCGAAAGAATCTTGATTACGTTATCGCGTTTACTTAAGAGTGCTACGCTCAATATAGGAGATTTAACAGACAACAATTCTTGTCCGTTAAAAGATCTGACAGCCCGTAGAAAGGTTCTTGTTAATTTATTTTACTTTAATTGCTGTATACAACTAACAATGTGTAATATAATACAACAAAATAAAACAAGAGTTTGCAATTCAGACATTCCTACTCCAAGGCAGAATTTAAAAGAAAATAAACATGTAATAAAGTAATAAGTAGTGAAGAATACAAAAATAATTCCATTCTCGGTTGTTTAACAGAAAATATCAGGCAAACTTCTTGATATTGTCGTACCAAGCAAACTTCTTAATATTTCGAGCGCGCTATGTAATTAAGATTTCCTGCTACCGCTTCCGCGTGTACATACCCTTCTGTATTTGAGAAGAAACTCAGAACGGAATCTGGAGGCCCCGAGCACAATTTTTAACAAATTTTGAAGGTTAAGTTCATTTTGATATCACACTCTAAAGTTTACTTAGACAGTTTTAAATTCTTTTTAGTGTACCATGTTTTTAGGGTACCATATAATCAAAGGCCAATAATGCGATTTTGCTCCATGTTTGAAATTCGATTAAGACTGCATAATATACCTCAGTCAGTAATTCAGAATTAGTATTTACAGAGAAAAAACTACGTAGACTTCAGACAGATTGCGTCAAAATTAACGAATTTAATATTAATTCAATAAAAAGAATAAGCACAGAAGAGGCATCGCTTCGACAAAAACTTGTTATGCTGCTCTTTCTTTACTATGAGTATTTCTCTTCTCTCATCATGTCAATGGTAGGCGTTTGTCACCCTTTAATTAATCACATCACTAATTTTTAATTCGTTTCATATAATTTTAGTATAATTAATTAATCATAACTGAAAATTCTCGTGATTTACGATTTCTGATTAATAAAGCTCTACAATATAATTTTCTAAATAATTAAAAATCCTAATAATTAACATTCAAAACAATTTATAAAACTCGTTAATTTTATATGAGCTGATAAAAGCTTTGAAGTGACCAAAGAGAACTCCATTGAATCTGGTTCCTGCGCTGGTTTACAAATGACAGGTTCTGCTCTGTTCGCCAGAATGACGGCCTGCAGCTGTGGCAGGACATGGGCTGCCCCTCCGACAAATTGGTGGTGGGCGTGCCCTTCTACGGACGCACCTTCACGCTCTCCGCCAGCAATAACAACTACGAGATGGGGACCTACATCAACAAGGACGCGGGCGGCGGCCGCCCCGGGAACTACACGCAAGCCAAGGGCTTCCTGGCTTACTACGAGGTAAGTAGTCGTTCTTCAATCAATGAATTTACACTTTTACACAAACGGTGCAAAAACAAAAGCAAAAATATCCGATTTCATGCACGACGAGTATTTAGCAAATTATCACTCCTTAAAAATAGAGACTGGGACGTCTATTTATAAATCAATAATTATACCATCTATAACGTACTCTTGCTCGTTAGAGAAAAACGCGTAAAAATATAATTATAAACAAAGAAAAACAAACATAAACATATTTCAAAACACACGGAATAAAGCAATACGATTGTACAAGCAAATTCATCACAAACCGAAAATTCCCACAAATGAAAAACAACACCAATTTATATTAAGATATCTTTTGTCTGAAGATTATACTTACATACCCTCAGTCGCACCATCTTCTACATTGGACGTACAGCTAAATCACACCTCCGTACCTACAGACAAACCCCGACCACTTTAATAAAATAGTAAAGTGCCTCAATTGATGGGCCTTACCCAATTGATATTCACATCATGTAACTATTATGTAGAAACAGGACTTGTAATCAAAATTTATCTTCAGCCAGTGGGAATAATAAATTAAGAGTAATATTTACCGAGAATAAAAATCAAAATTAAACCTAAAAATCTAAAGAACTTAACAACCTAAATTGATTCACTGAAAATAAATGCAATGAAAAGGTATATCACTGTAGAAAAATATTAACTGATTTTTCGACCATTCAGACAGCCACTCACTGTCTGCCAAATGTTTAGTAACCATCTATCTTGCTGCACCATTTACGTACAAACACAATTCAATCAGAAACAGACTCATTGATTTTAAATTAGCAGAGTAAAAAACCAAAAATCTCCAAATCGCAATTTCAACGGGCGTGAATAAGCTCGCATTTTACCACGCAGAGCATAAATATACTGCCCTTTCGCCGCGCCTGGAAAGCCAGGACGGGGAGGACCAGAAAAGTCGCGACCGAAATAAATCGCCTGTCACGGGGACACGTATCACAGCGACGAATTTTCGAATTAATACATCGGGCGCCGCGCGGGGGCGCTCGTAGATTTCCGTGGAAATCCATCAGCGGCGTCATTCGCAACTCGCGCGCGCGTCAACCCTTCCTCATCGACGTGCGCGGCGCGGCGCGGCGCGGCGCGGCGCGGAGCGCAGCCACGGGGAGCGGAGCGGCGGGGAACGTCGGGGAGAGGCGGGGAGCGGCGGAGAGCGGCGCGTCGCGGAGCGGCGGGGAGTGGCGGGGAGCGGCGGAGAGCGGTGGGAGCGGAGAGGCGGGAGCGGCGGAGAGCGGCGCGGAGCGGAGCGGCGGGGAGAGGCGGGGAGCGGGGGGGAGCGGCGCGCAGCGGAGCGACAGGGAGCGGCGGGGAGAGGCGGGGAGCGGCGGAGAGCGGCGCGCGCATACATCGCCGGTCGGAGACGATTAATGTCATGTGCGTGGGAGGCCCCGCGGCCCTCGAGGATGAAGGGGATGTCTCAACTTCGAGAAATAAGAGACGGAGGTGCGACGTTTGAGGACAAACAGAGATAAACGGCAGAAATTATTAGGTAAAAATAATCAAGGATTAATTGAACTGTACACAAAAAATCTATTGAATGGAGAAAAAAAGGAAAATTATCGAAAAGAGAATTCCCTAAATTATATGCCTGATCACATAGTGAGAAGGGCTAGTGCTGTTAGAAAAATCACAGTGCGTATCGAGTGTAACGAATGATGTTAATACGATTAAAGAACAAAGAAATCGTTTATATGTGGATACCTCCGGTAGACTAGTTGGCGAGAGTCAAAGAGGAGTTTAGTGACACGAGGTTTAGTAACGAGAGAGATATGAATGATGGAGAAGGAGAGTGAGAGAGTATGAGTGTGTCGGCGTTTGTCATATTTTCGTAATACAGAAAATATGTCATGTCGACAGGAACAGTGTAAAGAAAAGCTTGACGGCGAAACAGCTAGGAAGGCATTAGAGAAAGCACGTGTGCTTGGATCAGGTGCTACAGCGCCTGATGATGCGCACACCGATGGCTCCGCTGCAAACCTTGCCCAGCACGCGTGGTAGCGAATTTCACGCGTACCTCTGTTCTGCAAATGGGGCTCACAAGGCCAATCACGGCACTACGAAGCGGGCGCTGGAGAGCAGCAAAGTTCCCGTTATGTCCACCCTCTCCCTACTGGGCGGGGATCCCGTTAAATCCCGTTTATTTTCAAATTTCATGTACTCTGCATGTCACGTGCAAGCAACGGCTTGGAGTGCTTCTCTAGAGCACTCCCGTTACAGCGACATGGAGATCACTATAATTTCTTAAAAAATAATATGAAGTTAAGAGCAAAAATGCGTGTGAAGGTAGATTAAGTACTTATAATCCCGGAAACCATTAATCTGAATACACATTAATTTATTGGATTAGGAAATAAAAGAAAAATAGTTTTCTCTAAGAAAAAAGGTTGCTAGTTTCAGTAAACTCGATAAAGTCGAGGTATTTTACCTTTTTTAAAAAAATTAAAAATTTCAAACCTATATCGCTTTAAAACAGCAATAGTTTTACGACATTAATAATGACATTGCTATTATTCTTCATGTGATTTATGCGTAACGTTTTCAAGAGAGAAAGTGAAAGATTAGTATTTCTTCGAGAGATTTATATACGTTAGTCAAATTGGCATCTAAGCCATAAAGAAAAAATGATAATTTGTTTGTAAAAAAAGATTTTGAATTAGTTTCTCTTCACGAAAAATAACTTTATTAAAACATATTTGTACTATTGTATTTGTATTACAAAATAAATTAATTTGCAATGTAGTTCTTCACAACTCTCTTTAAATAACAGGTCCTTAAGAAACGATATTTCAATTAATATGAATGTAAGTTCGAGATATCAAATTTAAGATAAGTAAATTCAGACTTTAAGACGAAATACCGTTATATTTATCTTAAAGCTATTGTCCGTAACTGTGAACTAATTGCACTACTCCACGTGCGTTTCGGGCCTACCGAATCACTTCGAGAACTACTTTCCAGGCTTGAATATTTTGTATTGAAAAATTCGTTTAGGCAACCCGCTAGATGCAAATGTACTGCGGGTAAATGGATTCGCAATATTTTCTTCGTTTCATTTAGAAGGTTAGGAAAACACGAATGAAGAAAAATATAAGAACGAGTATCGTAATTTTGATTTACATATTACTCTTCTTACTCAAAGAGAAATATAGTACAGTGTTTTTTGTATTACTACATACAAATCAATTTTTCACTCTTAACTCTACGAACAGCGCAATTCCAGTCATGAACACTCATAAAATATTTTTGTGAACTATTAAAATTTAATATTTACTCATAGAACAATGATGTAAAAATAGAAAAATAAAATTATTAAATCGAATATATTTCTAATTTTGCAACTAGTGAACACGCAGCCATTATTAAAATAAGTATTTGATTTAATATTAATAATTTTGTGTGAATCATTTTGAATTCACTGTAATTTCACAGAAAACTGAATTTGTTTGGTACTCATTACTGTTGTTCTACACGACATTAATTCGCTGAGATCTTCCCAGTAAACGTGGGTGTTTAGTTGAATAGAGTGAAAACCATCATTCTGCGAAGACGCAGGACAATATCAACAATTAGAGTCCACTGTCACTCCTCTTGTTACCACCCACTTTCCACGCAAACTGCAAATAGCGCATGCGCAATATTCCGGAAATGCCTATGAAACTCGGGTGCGGGAGTCTAAGGTGCGAGCGTCGTCTAATGCAGCAGTACGCAAGCGCTCGCAAAGGTTACACGGTCATTCTGCTATAATTACACAGACGCACGCTGCGGGTCCCCGTTGTTTCCGCCGTCCACTTTGACGCAATTCCGACAACTCCAGCAGCTTTACTCCCGCAATAAAAACAATTCGGCGTTTTATATAGAAAAGGCGGCCGGGTCGTAGCGTCTCTGGTGCGGGACGAAGCAGTGCGCTAGCCCATCCACTCCCACCCCTCCCTAAACTCGATCTCCTCCCCCATCGCAGCTCGGCCCGGCCAATTTCACAACACCTGCATAGAAATCGCGATCGATACAGAAGTATCGCAAAGTATGCAAATAATTGTATGGTCACACACACACACACACACACACACACACACACACACACACACACATACACACACATACTGCATTGTCGAAGAAAATTAACTTACACAAGATGGTTCAGAATAAACGGTTAAAACAACTTCAGTGACATGTAAGGGATCAAAGATGATACCGTTTTGCCAAAGAGTATGCGATGGGAAATATCTTTCAACGACGTTACACAACTGTATTTTTTACGACGAACATTTGATTAGAAGGTATTTCATTCTACACTAATGTTTGACTAGTATACGAAATCTCAAAGGACGAGCTGCCGGCTGGAAGAGTTTGTGTACGTATCAAATACCAGTCCATTATGACTTGCCTACCAATCACGGACGCGGTATCAAAAAACCCAGTAGTAATAAATATGCTTATGCCCTATGCCTTTTGGTAATATTCTTTGTGTCTCCTACCTGTCCTAGAAATGTGCACCATTTATAATGAAACACTGGGTTTCATTTCTACATTATCTTAATAAATCCGTCGAAAATGGGGGAGGTCGCTAAGATCGCATACCAACTCAGCACTTTCGTCTACGTGTTCCAAGAGTTCGAATTCCGCTCTAAAAAAGGTTATTTGTCTGGTATCTTTCGTGTGTGCGTTGTCTCGGGGAGCGTTGCGTTCTCTTGACACGTGATTCAAAGAGCAAACAAATTTTGTATAATCTAGACCCCACGCTACGATTATGGATTCACCCCATTGATGACAATCGTCTGCGAGAAAAATCCCAAACACAAATTATTTGTTGCTCCAACAGTTCATTTATAGTGTTTAGTGAACGGGAATACAAAATAGGAGCTAGTTACGAAGAAAAACCAAACAACAGGACTACAAAAAGGTCGTAATACATCATTTATGAAATTGTAACTTAGCCAATAATAGTACAGTATCGTGTTTCAAACTGAGTTCCGGAAGAGTTGTACACGTATTTTGTTCTATAATGATATCATTTCATATTACTTTCTGTCCCGTTTTTCGTTTAACTGAAACAATAGTTTATATTTTTTGCTGTTTTCCCGAAGACGAGTAAGAAGGAAACAACAGATGCCTTGTAAGGATTTGTTAATGAAATTATAAGATAGTTAATATTTCGTATTATGTGAGATATACTTGCTCTTTATTTTACATCAGAACGATTTTAATGGACTACTGGTTACACTAGAATAAGAGTAGAGCGAGGAAAGAACGTGTTGAGAGTAGTGGTCTCATTGGCTGCCCAGTGTTACTAGCTATTTGCATAATAGAGAAGTGAATTTCGCGGCGGGGCAGAATTCGCAGCGGCGCGGTGCAGAGAGCTCTCTCTCTGTCATTCTCTGTCTCCGTCGCTCCCCCCACAATACCCGCGCGGCATTAATATGCGCTCGTTCGTTAGCGCGCCGGACGCGGGCGCCGGGTGGGGTGAGGGGAGGTGGGGAGGGGGGGGGAGCGCGGGCGGAAGCGTTCTGCGGCGGAGGAGGGGGAGAAGAGCGGGGGCGGCCGCGGAGTCCGGGGAAGCAGGTGGCCGCCGGGAGATACGGACGTGAGGGGCGGAGGAAGACCGAGCGAGGACCACGACGCCTCGGGGAAGCAGCAAGTATGACGGAAGCGAGCCAAACGACCTGGGGGAGCAGCCAGCCACCGCACTGGATTTCCGCCAGAATGTGGCGAAAGAGCCAGAGACAATGTGTGTGCGGGGGGGGGGCGATGAAAAGACCCGCGAAAGTCAGGCAGAGGATGGTTAGGAGTCTGAGAAGTGGTGAGTGTCCGGTAACTGGACTTTGTTGAAGCAAAAGGAAAGGTTATCTGTGAATGTGGATTATAACGACCGTGGAACAGCGCGAGAAGACAATGGGTTTTCGGGGCTGCGTGAATACGAGGGAAAAATCTGTGGCAAGTGAGTCGAATAAGAGCTTCATAACGCGGGTTCGCGAATAGGAAATCTAGTTAAACTGTGTAATTGCATGCTTATTTGAAAAAGAAAACATGGAGCTGTTTGCAAACGAATGTAGGATGTGGTTAATCAAAAGGGTCGATTCGACGAATAGATACAAAATATCATGAAACCATACCCACGCTATACTATAATGAAGAAATCCTTGGATTCAATAAAACGAATCTGCAACGACGAAAATGAGGTAGATTATTCTGCTTTCGTGCTTGCTTCATTCTACGAGACAATGGCTGTGACAAACAGAAAAAAGGGTGGTAATATAATTCAGACTGAGAAAGTGCAGATCGAAAACATATTGCAGTGTGGTGTCTGCGGATGGCCATAATGAAATTGGTTGTGCCTCATCGACCACATAATTTCTCATATGATTTTTAATCGTTCCGTAATATTATAATAATTGTTAAACTCACAAAATCGACTCCAACTTTCCAAAATATTTGGCCGGACCGGGATGGGAACTAGGTTCGTAAACGGCATCCTTACCGACTGAGCAAGAAGACCGTTATTTTTCAAGCTACAGACGAAGAATTGGCATAAATAGTGCTCTTTCACTTTTTAGAATAAAAAAAATTCAAAGAAAATTAGGCAGTCATCTTCTATAGAAAGGTACTTTGCTGTATTCAAGAAACAAATAAAGAATTAACATCATTTTTGAGAAAATTTATAAAATGTTGGGTTTGCCTATAAAGTACCCCCAAAATTAAAATATGCGATCCGTTTAGAATTCATGAGACCACGACATTATTCAAATGTATTGAGGAATACCGATTTTGGAGAAAATTCTCTGAACGATTTATGTACTAGTATTGACCACAGACGGACAGACAATTTGCCGAAAAACACCTTTTTGGATTCTAGGAAAACAAAATGTGGATTCTGACTGCACTACGGATCCCAGAAATTAATTTATTACATACTATAGAAGCAAGAACAATCACTCGTTTGAATTAAGAGCCCACAAAAGAAGTTTCTCTTTGGGAAAAACGTGATACTTTTTGCTGAAGCATTTTCAAAAATTTACATAATTCAACGAAAATTGGACCTGCACTATTTATATAAGCGGAATTTTCTCTATTTGAGGGAAAAATTAAAGAAAAACTTAGGAGCCATTTTTAGCAAAATTTAAAAATGTCGCTGGTACTATATGTAATATATCCCCAAAATCAAAATATCCGTTTCAAATTCATGTAGCCGCAACATCTGCGGATCTATAGGAGAATATAAATTTTGTTGAAAAGCCTAAATATGATTTAATCGCTAGCGTTGTTCACAAGTGGTCAGAGGGGGGAAGGGAGAGAGGGAAGTGACAAACGGACGGTTTGTAAACCAATTTTTCGGTATCAAGAACCCATAAAACGTGAATCCTGACTACTCAACATATTAAAGAAAGTTATTCACTAGACATCGGAGTAGAAACAATATTTTTTTTCGGAATCATGAATCCACAATACAGGCTTTTCTGCCGAAGAATGGTCATTTTTCCCAGCTCCATTAATACTTTCTTGTTACTACAAATGTAATTTTCGAGAAACTAAGAGGGAAATGAATTCAGGAATAGTGAAAAGGATGAAAGCGGATGTTTGAGTATTTGAAAACGCAGGAGAATAGCTAACATGAAAGTATTTAAAAATGGAAGATGTTAGTGAAGGACGAGCGTGGGAACGGCAGTGGAAGTATATTCGAAAATGGGTAGGAGCGCCTATGGAAAAAGGTATGTAAAACAACGGCGACGATCACGGAAATAACAACTAAACAAACCAGCATATGATATAGCTCGGATAGACGATGTCTCTATCCACAACAGAATAAGGGGGGTGGACAACGCGGAATGAACACAGACTAACGGAGCGAGGAAAACACAAACAACAACAACAACAACAAAAAAGGAAAAACGAAAAGCAGATAGCTCGCAGGGTAGGGGCATTTTCGAGAAGGCAGAGCGGCCTGTGTGTGTGCGGGGGTGGGTCGCCATAAAGCCGGCGCCGTAAACGCCACCGCGTGGGCCCATAAAGCGACGAGCGGCGGCGCCGCCGCGTGTTGCAGATCTGCCTGGAGCTGCAGCAGGAGGGCGGATGGACGGAGCGCTGGGACGACAAAGGCATGGTGCCCTTCATGTACAAGGGTGAGTACTCTCCCTCCGGCCCCTCCGCCAACCACATCTCCCCTTGGGAGTCAAGTGGCTTCCTCCGTCTCACATTTACCAATATCTTACGCCAGTTCGCGTTTACCGATGCAGTTGAGCCCCATATCGATTCTTTTATTGGATTTTGCACTCGGAATGAAATAAAAGTGTCATTGCCTTTTTGTTCCAAGAGATATGCAAGTAGATAAAAAGAATAATACGGCATTTCCGATATTTTTAGAACAATTTTCTACGCTGTCAAGATGATGATGCCAATTATTTGATAGCCAAGTTGATGCTTTATCTTTGTCATCTTAAATTGATTAACTTAAAATAAATGGTTTATGAAAATTCAATGTACTATATATTCATTACAATCGCTGCTGTTTCAGAGAGTCACGCATTTTCTTTATACATTTTAGAGAGTCTGGACACGCAAGATAAAACTACATTCTTCCGCATGTGTTTTTTGTAAAGTAAATACTGCTAATTTCTCTATATTACATGATCTAACATCCCTCGACATGAAAAAACTGCTAGTCATGTTCGTGTACGTGTGCATGGTCTCGTATGATTTGCACGCAAATGAGCAAACACAGCAAGCAAGAAGGCAGACTGACTATTCTGTTTTAATTTCTTGAGTAAACGCCAACTGTTATTTTCAAATAATAACGAGGGTCGGTTATAAACAGAAAGATGTGTAAAGAATTTTTTTATTAAATAAAGATAGCACTCAGAACCCTACAATGAAATTCTTTGCTGGGCTTGTTTGTGAACCTGCACATCATCAACACTGAACTTTTTTAATCGTATGCCAAAAATTAAAGTGAAACATTAATTTTGCTGAAGCATTGACATTCTGTCAGCATTGTTGAATCGTAAATAATGTCATTACATCACAACGTACATGAGTGGTGTCAAGGTCTTCTATTGGCACGCGTCGTGACACCATAGAATGCCACGAGTTTCTCTGCGCAACTATTGTCGGGAAAGGAAACTAATAGAAACCCCGCCGTTTTACAGTAGGAAAGGCGTTGTCTCTGGTGGCGAGGTAGTGAACTGCGTGGAGGGGCAATTTCGTCGTGGCACTCATGCCACGGACCCCCGCTCGTGGCATCGACCTTGACAAAACTGATGTAAACAGTCATCTTCAAATATTAAATTTCAAAACTTGTAACTCAATTTCAGCCAAAATAACTTTATAAATGATTTGCACTGGATGTAAACACGCGATTCTGAAAGCTCAGTTCATCTTGTTTTGATTTGTTTAAAATTTGGTTTGTAATGTATTTTTTATGCACATGCATATTCTATCTTTAGAAGCAATGCATTATTTATGGGACGGAAAACACTTAACTATTATTCTCTTTTTATATATAATATAAATATGCCTATGGTTATTAGTTTGTTTTTCTTTGAAAACTTGGGGAAAAAACTACAAGCTTCTGTACCCTGGTACATTATCTTCACAAAATTCTTCCACAATTTAGAGTAGAAATTCATTGCCATTTTCTTGCAACGACCCGTTTTGAAAAAATGATTCGCTTCATCGGCCCCTTCAATATTTTATACAATATTCAGCGAACAACGTATTCATAAAGCAAAAAAATGACTTCAAACTAACAAAACAAGTAGAATAAGAATATTAATATATGATTGAAAAATGTTGTATTAATAATTTACTATTTCCGTATCATTACAATTTTTAATTTTACAAACATATTTTACAAGCATTTTACAAACTTTTCTCAAAAGCAAAATCACACATCCTAATTACAAAAAAGTGTGATTTTCATTCAAGGAAATGATGTGAAATTCCAAAAGAGAAACTAATTTGAAATTTATTTTTGAATGGTCTGAAACTTGATATAAAAAGAACACATCTATTTCAATTAATATTGAACCATGAATAGGATCTTCATATTTAATTCACCGATCATTGGTTAGTACATATTCGAAAATCGATCCCACATCAATCCCTCATCATCATCGACCCCCTTTATAATTTCAGCGACTCACAGGCGGGTCGATTTCGACCCCGTTGGGAACCTCGGATTTAGACAAATCAGTGGCAGCACTGCGAAACCTTTCATTTTACCTGAACTGATATGATTCATAGAAATAGACTAATTCAATCTAAAATAAGAGGTTTTATTACAAAATATTCAATTGAAATCGAATTTGATAGAAACTCATGCATTGTACAGTTCTGTGACCCTTCAAGGAGATGAACGTATATGCAACAAAGAGAATTGTCTCAAAAAATCTGAAGTACTACCCAATGTGAGATTTTTATACAAGTGTATAAACATTATTAGTTATAGTCTTTATTTTCATTTGTTTTTTCTTCATAGAAAAAATACTATAAAAAACAAGAATTAAAGAATAACAAGTGGTGCTACTTAATGAAACAGACTTTCCCGTATTTGTTTTCTATTTTCTTTGGACTTGGCTAACTATTCGAAACTGCCACATACTCGTGCCAGCTGCCATCTATCGCCGCCCAAAGTAAATTTTTTGACATTTACTTAATTTTTCGGTTTCCTAATGGTAGAAAGGAAATATTAATTTTAACTCACAAACACTTTAGTAAATATTTTCAATCCGCATTACAGATATTATTCTTGCAGTTACTATGAATTAATTATTAACTTTAAACCAAGTTTAGAATTATCCTATTCCCGCAATCGTCAGGGCAGATTTTAAGAAGTGGTGCACAAAGTTCTTGTAACTATGCACATCTCATCAAACATAATGGGTAACAAGCCTGTGATTTAGCTCTATCCAATTGATCTCCTTTTGACCGTCTGATAAATCCACATAGCACTCTCTAGTATTCATAAGCAATTCCAAGTGGAGGTTCAGGAACCCTACTTGCATAACGGTGTAGTTTAGCATTGCAGGCGAAACAGTGTATCGTATTGATCAACCGGAACCAAATTTCTCGTTTATGTACAAGCAATCAGTTGGAGCTGCAAACGAGCAGAACAAGAAACACAAGACGATGTTTCTTTGGTTGTTATGCGTCGATCGGCGTCTCCTGTTTGACTTCGGGGCGAGCGGGCGGGCGGGCGAGCGAGCGAACGGGTTGCAAAGTTTACTTCTCTTCGTCCCTCTCCCTTTTTGCTGCTCTTCCTCCCCGTGTTTCTTCACATTCCCGGCTCACCCAGCTAAGAAAACAAACTGGCGCCAGTCGTAAAGAGCGCAACTGAAGGCGCTACCCACAGTGAACGGATACAAAATTCGGGACGGCGATATGCTATAAATCGTGAGTCTAAAAATTGTTTTCGGAATCCGTACTTTTAATGTATCAGATCGTTAAGTTCCTTCGAACTGCACATGAAATGTGTAACGTGGAATGGAAAAAAATGCAGAATGTAAGAGCAAGTAAATTGCAAAAAGATAAGATTCCATTATGCAATAATAATTGGCATCAAGTAAATCTACGTAATAACTTTTCCATCGATTTTCTGGTAAAGAATATTTTTCTTGCTTGAAATGTAAGCCTCTCCCACTTTGGAAGTACCACACATAAAATATATTTGTTGTATGAAGGTATAACCAAGTATTTAAAGTCATTCTTATTACGTTACAACCCGTTTAAGCTAACATCAAGAACATCTCGCCTGCGAAATACGTAAATACAAACCTATAATGAAACCGGGAGACCAGAAAACCCGAGATTTCACCTCTTTTACAAAGCAATAAATTTTGTACATTCGCTTCGTGAAACTGACCCTTCCCTCCCGTTCGCAGGAACGCAGTGGGTGGGCTATGAAAACACCACCAGCCTGCAGATCAAGCTGGACTGGATCAAGAGCAAGGGCTACGCGGGGGTCATGACGTGGGCCGTGGACATGGACGACTTCCGCGGCCTCTGCGGGCCCAAGGACTCGCTCATGAAGGTGCTGGCCAACGGCATGCGCGGGTGAGTATGCGGCGCGGCGCCGCCCCCTCTGCACCAGCGCTCGCCCCAACTCAAGTCTTCTGTTATGCGAAGAATAATACAGTTGACATAAAAATGTACAATGTACTTTTGCAACAAAATAATAAATAAAAGATTACAGCAAGACGTGATAGCCACACCAGGGAAACTATATTGGTGGGACGGCTACTGTAGAAAATTAACCGTGTATATCAATCACTGATCATAACGGGGTGCCTTTCACTGTCTTTAAATCTGTTACAGATAATACAAAGTGTACTGTCTTTGATTGTTAGGAGTCTGATTTCAGTGTTTGGTGTGCTTAAGAGACTTATTTGAAATCCTGTAGAACAGGTGCACGAGTGAAATTTTGGTTAAACGGCAGTGTTACTCTCTGTTGCCTAGGATGGTGATGAATCGAATGTGAATAGAAATGTATTGTCTATACTGAAATAATTATGAATTTAGTGATAAAACAATACTAAGTAAAATTTACTTTTTTTAAAAGTTGTATATCTGTACGTAAAGCAATAATACAAGTTGTAATAGTGATTGACCGAAAATTCAACTTTCAAAGTTCAACTTTTTTCTCGATATTTTGTATTCTAGATTTCAATAACGAAGGTTCATTTTTGCTCCAGATATTTTTTTGGTTTAGAGGGGCTTGGTTACTTTTGTCGGTTGTTCCTTTTCTACTGTCGTCCAACAGCTGAATTTCCTCTACTCAACAGTCAGGTTCGATTTGTTTGTGTCGCACTTGGAAGCTTTTCGTATGGTCGAAACGAGGTAAGACCGGAGTTAAGGTCTGTTTGCTCGCGAACAGTGCCAAAGAAATCAGATTGGAAATAATTTTAAGTTTAAAGTCTCAAAGCACACAATAACGTTTAACATTCATTTTTATTTCACTGCATTTGCAATATTCTTTTTTTGAAAATACATTCTTAAGTCAAGATAGGAGTACACCTCTTAAAGCAAGTTCTAACGCCATTATTGCTTATAATTTGTAATTCTTTAGACCGCAATGAACGAATTACAATTTGTTGATCTGAAGTATTATAAGAGCGCCTATTAGGGCAAATACTATAATACCATCACTCAATTTCTGAATTTTAATTATTCTGTCAGTTCATAACTCATTTGCTTTCAATAATAAGGATTGTAAGCGAATAAAAAAAACAACTCTGCTCGTAAACTCAACAATCTTTAAACAGAAAATATCTTTGCACGAATTTAACTTCTGTTAATCAATACATTCTATTTTCTGTCATGATTGTAAACCACGTTATACATTATTGTCATTAGTTTTGCTATTCTGAGCAACATATCTTTTTCCCATTTATTGATTCAAATCCACAATGTTACTAATTTGATAATGTTCTTTTTACAGGAATATTCACTTGAATAACAAGAATACACGTACACAATTATTCTGCTTTATATGTCTCTCAGACACGACACCACACGTTTCATTTCCTTGTAGAAAATCACAAAGATATTTGATCTTTTGGAAATAACCTCCTATTTACTGCGCAATCCTCATTCTTAACTCATATCCCATCGTATGATTTATCATATGCAAACACAAAACAAATGTTTTTCGATTTAAAATGCTTAATTTGAACAAGAGAGTCGCTTTTTGCAGATATACTTTTAGCTTGTATTCCATTGTAGTTCAAATTGTTGGTACTAAAGTGCGGGATTGTTTTATCTTGTAGTTTGAAGCATTTTAAGTAGTAACTGTATTGACGCTGCGTCACATCGTGTGCAGCCTGCAAATAAAAAATAATTTCCCAGCATTACTTCCATTATTTTTGGGAAATAATTGTGGAATATGTTTATGGAGACGCTGCACAAACGTTTAATTTTTTGCAATTCAGAAAAATTAAAGATTTCAACGAAAGTGAGGCATGCACCACTCTTTAAAGCATTCTTTACGCTATTCGAGAGCAAAGTTTAAAACCAAATTAAGCCATATTTGAGAAAATTTTGAAAATGAAGTTGAAGTGACATGTAAAGTAGATACCCCCAAAAATCAAAATATTCGTTTCAAACTCAAAGGGCATCGTTTAAATCGGTTGAGATCTATCATATTTGTAGAAAACTGTCTGAACAGGTTTGGCATTAACATTGCTAAGAAGACGGAGAAACGGGACGAAGAGACGCTCGGGAAGGCGCACTATCGTTTACGAGACACATTTTTGTGGGCAAAATTAATAACTGTAAATTGTGAAGAATGTATTAAGTGTTAATGCTTCTCATGCATTAAAACAACAAAACCACACATAATTATTCAGAAAAAGTTCAAAATTCACAAAGTATTTATATTTTTTAACTAAAACGTTGAATTAATATATGTCAGCTTCACTACTTCTATTCGCTAAGTATACTGCATCCAATAATCTACTTTTACTTTACTAATACTTTTATCAATCTTCAAATCATCTTCTCTATCTTTGCACTTTCTTCTTCTTCTACTTCTTTTACTTCTCCTTCTTCTTCTTCTTCTTTTTCTTCTTCTGCTACTACCACTACTACTTCTCTGTGACTTCCGCGTTTTTAGTTCTTTATCAGTATAGCTATTATTTCAGAGGAACTATTTATAATTTGTTTTGGTGTCTAATCTTATTTTCTAAATTAATGCTAATAATTACTTAACTGACATCTCGATTGCTTTACTGAAAATGTATTCCGAATTATTCTGTCTGTCGCTTTTCTTGCCCGAAGCTATCCATCATATTGGCATATTTTATTTCTTACATATGACATCTCTTCGCTAAAATAATCTAATGCTAATCAATACCCTAATATAACCTAATGGTAATACAATTAAACCAGACACCTTTTCTTCTGACCATTGGAAAGCCTTTTTGTCCTAATTGATTTTTCTCAAAACGGAAGGAGATATTGATAAGATGATGAAAATGATGGCACTGGTTTAATCTTGATGATGAAGTTAGCATTTAGCCAAAAATATTTTTTTCTGAAAAAATGTTATCGACGTTTATCTTTTTATCATATTTTTTTAAATTGATATAATAGGAAAATTTTGTACCAAATGTTCTATTCATTCAATGAATTTTATTTATTTTTAATATTCTCAATTACATAGTCGTTTATTAGCATAATCTTTGCATCTCTATCACGAACTGTACGCCGCAAATCGAATAAGTCTTCATTTCTGAAACGACACATGACTAAAGTAAAAACAATAATTTGTCAAGATTTGCACTTTGTTGTAGCTGGAACTTGTTGGAACATGATTAATAATAAATTGCCAAGAGGATAAGACGTGCCCTAAGCCCGTAAAACCCAGTTAATTTTTTAAAAGTCAACTCAAATTATGAAGTTATTGTCAATAGAACTAAAATTCACAGCAATGGACAAAGTGGCAATTTCAAGGAACTGTGAATTGTGCATTAAAATTAATTGCTATGAAAAATACATTTTCGGAGGTTAACAAAATGATCAATTTCAAAGAAATCGAAACAAACACGCTTTAAACTTCACTTTATACTTCACCCTGGCTTGACGGCTCGCACTTCAGTGCGGAGACCAAACAGGGGAAGTAGCAACTTTATAATCGTCCTTCCCGACAGGGGGGACCAACAATCATCAAAGTGGGTGAAAAACAGATAACCTTAGAAGTGATTACTTCACACTACGATGCCTAAGAGTTCATTTACGAAAGTTGAAAAATTACATTTTGGCCACAGAATCGGGTTCCAGAAACCATGAGGTAGGTTGGAGGGAGGAACGTAGTCAGGAGATTGGGCAGACGTACAGGCAGAAGGACGGACGGTGAAGTGGATGGGCGCACAGTCGGACGCACGGACGAACGGACGCCAGGCGTCTTGCCGTCAAAAGATGTTTAGGTATCAAGGACCCATAAAACATGGATACTGATTACACAACGTGTTAGGAAATAATTTACTATATATAGCGACACGATTTATCCCCTTTTTCGTTACTTGGGCTCGGCAATAAGGGTTTTTCTGCCAAAAATTCGCCTTATTCAAGTGCACAAGCACAATACTTTCTCATCTTACGAAGTAAGAACAAGGAAGTAAAATTTGGGTATTCAAATATGGTCCTTGATAACTAAGTACATTTTTTGAAAATATGAGTAGTTTTTGTGTAATTTTTCTTGAAGACAGTTTTAAACTCTCAGAAAGGGCTTCAATTTTCTTTTCTTTTTTCTGAAATAGAGCAAAGTATGCTTAAACATGGCACGTGTCTCATGTTTGTTGAACTCTGAATTTTGACAAATTGCAAATGTTGCTAATAATGCAATGAAGTAAATCCAGTTGTAGTTATAGTATGTGAAGTAGGTTCAGTTTTATAGACTAAAATTGTCTTAAGTACGTTCAAGGATTAGAATATCGAGTGACCTCTACAGAGTTTCTAACTATTACCAAAAGTTCGCGAATTTCAATTGACAATATTGGAACAAATTCCGAACTTGGGAATAAAGAAAAAATATAAACTGAATATTACTAGTTTTAGCCAATAGATGTTTTCAGAAAAACGTACGCCAATCGATCATAGAATTTCACAAAACGAATTTATTACTGCAGACCAATGAATTTCAAGTTATCTTCGAAAAAATATTTTCTGTGACCACTCCTGTGACCACACCTGTGACCACCTTACCCCAGTGAGAAAAGATTCCACAATACTCATCATTCTCTTTTATTCGGTCCTTCCGTTCGTATCAGTTCCCTCCACCTGCCAGCGGCGCCGATCGGAAGTCCCCCAAGTGACACGACTCCGCCGCCCTCGGCTGCCTGGCACCTGCCACCCTCGCCTTAATAATGCAAAGCCGTCGCTCTCTGCCGCCAGGTACGTGACGCCCGCCAACAAGTACGAGACGACGCCGCGCCCGCAGTGGGACAAGCCCCCGAATCCGCCCCAGATCAGCTGCGCCTCCGTGCCCCCGCCCGACCCCATCGGCACCACCACCACGCGCCGCCCCGCCACCACCGCCACCACCCCTCGCCCGGGCACCTCCACCACCAGCCGCCCCGGCACCAGCACCACCACCAGCGCGCCGGGCGGCGGCGGCGGCGGAGCCGTCAGCTGCAGCGGAGGAGCTGCTTTCGTCCCGCATCCGACAGACTGCTCCAAGGTACGTTCTAATGGCGCCAAGGCGTGAAAGCAGGCTTTGTCATTTGAGCTTCATCGCTGATAAAGACAATAAAATATTATTATTATCATTAATTATTATTATTATTATTATTATTATTATTATTATTATTATTATTATTATTATTATTATTACTACTATTATTATTATGTTTTGACTGTTCAAAAAATTGACTGCCCTGGACGGAAAATCAATTCTTTGATCCATTAAAATAGCATTTATATAAACGTGCTAGCAAGCCAGGGGTATATAACCGAAGTTGATTATTGTGAAATGGGGAATATATTCCCATGCAGCAATTGAATTTACAGCTTTAGTAGGGTGGTGAAACTTCACTATTATTATTATTATTATTATTATTATTATTATTATTATTGTTTACTGCATTCATTTTGCATAGTGTCAATTTATTTTTCCATAATTTCCATTGGTTTCTGAACAATACTATTTTCCTTACAGCATGTCCATGATGTGTTGCCCTTTAATTAAATAATACTTTCACTAATAACTTTCCCTATAATTAGTCACACCAATTAATTTATTATATTAAACAACTAGAAAATAAAGTGTTAAATTGTAAACAATATTTACATCCCTTGACACTCCAACATTGACACATGAAGCATCATCAATATGATTTTTCTACGATTTCACAACATTTTTGACATGATCACTCTGAAAATATTCCTTTGGAATCATGCTTGAGCATTGAAGTAACCCCATGCCCCTGTTTGTGAATTGCAGTATTATCAGTGCGCGTACGGGAAACCAACGGAGGAGCAGTGCCTGCCAGGCACCGTGTTCAACCCCACGCTCAACATCTGCGACTGGCCCGAGAACGTGGAGCGGCCCGAGTGCCAGTAGCTTCCACGAGGCTCTCACAAGCGCGCGACAACTTGTTCAAAATAACTTTAATAAATTTATTTCTTCTATATGTTGCCTAAGGATTTGTTCATCTCTCTCCACATGTTTTCCTTTCCTGTTCATCATTCCTAGGCCAAGATTCAAACTTAATGAGGCTTTACATTAAAAGGAATACCAAGATGAATGATCGTATGTCCTGTTGCTGGTAGTCAGTGACGAGATTGACCAGATAACAGAATAAAAGTTCTATGAACACAAACTTGAACTTGCAACTGAAATTATTATTTATTTTTAAACTCTATTATGTGACAAGCTTTCATTATTATACTCAAGAAAACCTAATATTATTTCTCACAGCAGTTCAATATTCGCACAATAATCATAATATTGATCCCTGTATATTTTATTATACATTGTTTTTAAGAGAATAGAATCACTTTCTGAACGGTTTGATGATTAGTACAAATAAGTGATACATTTTTGTTTCTGGTCGCATCGCCTTCTACGGTGATTAGTCACGTAAGTGTAGTGCATGTTTATATCAGGAGCTGGCGTTGTTCCTCCCTCGCTAGAACGGGAGAAGCGGTGCCGACCTACACGTAGGCTGCGGGGAATCCCCCTCCAGGTCTGTCGGCTACAGGGGCACCAACCCGGCTGGACCAAGCTCGGAACTCTCCACTAGTCCCGCGTTATATCTGGTAGTATAGTGCATGTAAAGGTAAGTGCGTTTAAGGTAAGAGAGGAGACAAGGTTGAGGAAGGAAAGGTCGCGTTGTCCGTGACCCAGTTTCTAAAGATATTGCTCCGGCATTCACCTGATATTGATCGGCGAAATAACGGAAAACTACTGTTCAGAGGACCCGACTGCTAGAATTCTCCTCCAGCAGCGAGCTACATTTGACCCAGCTATCTACCTTGTGTCGAAAATACACCACCGTCGACACTAAAATCATAGGACCTCCCAACCAGAGAGACTACAGCGACCATTGTTTTTGTCCTGAGCCATGTCCGCCGGTTCAACGTTGATGACGACAGGATCTCACACATTGTAACTTGGTTTATATTAAAATTAATACTACAATTCGTAATCAGTATTTTATTTAAGAAGCTATCCACTTTGAGTAAAGACTCTTGAGTTGAATTAAGTCATTGATTACAACAAAAATTTAGATTTATATCATACTCATGAGTGAAAGATAAGTGATTTGACTAAATAAGAACAACAAAAATAGTAGATAATTACAAAAAGCATTGAAAAACATATTACAAAGCGAATTATTAGCAATAAGAGAGGAAATTTGTATAAATTACGAAACTCCTTGTTATTAAGTTCAATAACATTACAATTTATTTATTCAATTATTTCAGGAACACCTTATGTTAAAAAATCAGGTTCTAGAGAACATTAATTTTTTTTCAATTTCAAAAATTAATTAAATAAATAAAGTGAATACATAAAAATTTAGAATACAATTGGTTCAAAGTGGTTTGAGGAGAGAAAAAAATGTCTTAAATTATATTACTATATTTATATTTCTTCTTTGACGAAATGAAAGACCTTATCTGTCACTTATGAGTATGATATAAACGGCGCCAAAGAGCCCCACTCCCTCCCCAAGGCCACCAAAGCAGATGAGACGTCCGAGAACCCCACCGTCGGCGAGCCTCCGTACTGCTGCGAGCGGCCGGCCGGCCGGTGAAAGCGCAGCATCCGTCACTCCCAAACCCCACGTCGGCGGGGGGGGGGAGGTAGGGCGAAATCCATCGGGCGCCCGCACCGCGATGGGGCGATCGGCACCGCCGGCGCCAGAGGCCAATTTCCTGCCCACCGCCGTCCAATCTCCCGAGGAAACGGCGCTCGGTGCGAGTTACAAGGCTCTCCGGCGGCAGATAGAGCGCTAAGTAATATCTTTTTAACGAGCCCCGCCAGCGATAGCCGGCCGTCGGGGGCGAACGCCCTCAGCGCCGCTCGAAGGCCGCCAGGCCAGACAGCCGCCAGACACGGCCCGTCACTCCCGCACACGTCGCAACAGGAACGCGAATGTCCTCTTTATTGCATATTTGTTCGGCGATAGGTCCGAAAAAAGGCGAATGTTAGAAGTATAGCTAAGAATTTGCACGTATGCTTGAAAGTTTGTGAAAATCTGTATCAATAATGATGAGAGGATCTTATCGGACATCATTTGGCTAATGTTGGCATTAGCCGCAATTGCCGACCGACTGAGTTAGCACATGGTAACATGCATTACCACTGCAGCGACTCTGACCAGCAGTTCCTAAGGTTCTGGTCTTAGATCGGGAGACAGATAAATCGACGTAAGGCGGCTACCTAGAGACTACGCAACGGTAGGGCGTGATCATAATCGGAAATGAAAAAGAATTTTCTACCGTAAGACCACAAAAATAGTTCTGAGCTCGTAATCCACGCGGGCATGAAAAAATGACACTTTCAATTCAATATGGCGGATAGTTCGAGACGCCGGTGTATAGCATACAACTCCTTCACACTTTGGCTATCTAACGAACAATATACCACTAGATCTAGCTGTGTACTCATTCCCAAATGGCCGATTTTATTTCGACATATTTAAAAAATTGCGCAGCGCAACGCTGACACCTACAGGCCGCCATACTTGCGTTTCCTTGTTCCTCATAACACTGGCTAACTTCTCAAAATGTTTTAGCTTTGAGCTTATCATACGTCGATTTTCTTGCTGGCTCCCGGTCTACCTTGTCGGTGTGGAGTTTCAACACGAACCAGATAGCTAGATCCAATTCAGCTGATAATTGAAGGAGAATTCTAGCGACCGGCTGCTCTAAACGTATTTGCCCGCCGTTCCTCTGATCAATACCAGATGAATTCCGGCGCTAAACCCTAAAAAACGCGTTATCTTAATTTCTCATCCATGTTTTTCCTCTCCCCTTACACACACATACACACATACCCAGTTTGTTCCTTCTGTGGCGGTGTTCAGATGCTGAAAATTTCTAGAGGGGGCGCATTTATATGATTTTACATATTCTTCTCCGTTACTTCAGGGCATAGCTAAGTAAAATTTCTTGACATTTGGTTAGAATTGTATGCTAGGTAGATTAATGTGCATATTTGGCAGATTTTCCTGTTGCCGCTCATTGTGGAGCATATTTTGCATATTTCGTTAAAATAGAGACTTATCTCAAAAACTTTTAATATTTTCATAGAATGTATTTATTTCTGAGCGTTCATTGGTTAGAAAGAACTTGTCACAGTTTGAGCTTTTTGCTATTCTATAGATGACAAAATACTTATGAAAATGTAGAATATTTCTTGATACCATATTTTTTAAACCAGATAGAAAAAATGAAACAAGACATAAAATGTACTTAACCAAGGAGCATAGTTATTTAAATTATTTCTCCCGCGAAGTGAGCTAGGTTATATATATATATATATATATATATATATATATATATATATATATATATATTGTGACCGTACTTACCTTTATCGGTCTCTCCGGATGCACATATCATAAAATTTTTGATTCATTAGGGTACAGGAATTCTTTTAGGGGGATACTTTCACCAGCATATCTGAATTCAATAAATCTATTTTTACACAGACAGGGTTTATTGAGAACAACAATTTACATTAATAACACAAATTACATTACTAAAATGATCGTAGATCATTAACGAATACTAATTAAACGATTTTACATTATATGTCTGATTGTTCCTATTGTTTTACATTTCGTATTCCCGTTCATGATACTTCCATCTCTCTGAAACTACATGCCTTCCGCTCTCATCACAGACACTGTTGTTTTTCTTTATTACTCCAATGAGCATCCTGAACCGGCATATCCCTTATCCGACCCCCATCCATTCTTATTCATAGTTATCGTTACTTATCTGAGCCTTCCACTATTGCTGCCTTCCGCGCGATGCCACGCCACGTGCCGTCGCCCGAAGCCGCTGCCGCGAGGTGGCCTTGGCGCCGCCGTCGCTCTGCGTCTGCACACGTGTCGCTAACGGTCCGTTCTAGCACACCGGCGTTGTATCCGCCACCAACTTCTCTTCCCACACGTCGGAATTCCAGTTTCGGCTCGCAGGCCTCCACAACTCGGTCCCGCACCCGCACAGCTACGCCGACTTGTCACAATTGCAGTATCGCCCACGTATCTATTCAATGTTGCACTTCTCTAGCCAAATTTCGTGATTATGTCTTTTCGAACACACTTAAGACAATCCTCAATCACTTTCATCACTGAGTTTGTCACACTTCTCCTTCCTTTGACCCCAGATTACCTCGATTACTCCCGATTTCTTCCATAACATCCTCACATCGCTCCTCTGTCGTCATCCCCCTCGTTACCTGTCCGCCATTCGCTCCTCTACTGACTTCCGCTCGATGTGTCGCCACGAATCCCTCGTTCCGGGCGCTCGTTCACGGCTCCGGTTTGATTTACTCCGCGATCGATTCATTGTCTACGCGCCACTTTCAAATACTGTTATTTGCCTAATGATGTTGTTTTGACCATACGATCAAAAATATATATATATATATATATATATATATATATATATATATATATATATATGCTTTAACAAAAATATATATTTTCATTCCAAGCGTGCTTCTCCTGAATTTTATCAAGAAAGGTTAACACAGGAAATGAAAAGTTTTCATTTCAATACTGTACGATATTTTTAAATATTTTACTAATAAATTATGTATGAACAATTTCGAAACTGCCAATGTATTTTGAAAGCATTGACTCTGAAATCATTACTATTCTTTACGTACAGCAGGGCCGCTCAAGCAGAGCAAATCGGCAGCGCGGAGCCGTGTTGTCAGCCGAGAGGGGGACACCGGAGCCCGAGCGTTGCGCGCCTGGCGATAACTTCTGATACAGTGTCCCGGTAACTCCAGTCGCGGAAACATGGAAGTCCACGCGAGCACTTCACAGACAAGAGCACCTACACCGACAATTTTCAATGCAGTAGGGGAAGAAAAGTATCTTTTCGCCGACTACGGCAGCTATGCCAAATGTTTAGTTTACATAAAGGATTTCACGTAAAGAAGTTTAATTTTCAACGACATTATACATTAAATCATGCTGATGAAAATGACAAGTACGCTGAAGAAGAACAAAAGGAAATTTTCAGTGTTCTGAAAAACAATGCCTCACTAGAAGTAAGTTTTGGATGTATTTTGATGTTCTTATGTTGTTTTGGCAGTAAAATAACACAATACAAAAGAATTTAATTTCATTGCATACCGATACTACAACGTAAGCATTTAGGAAAAGAACTTCCTACAAAACCGTTTTCCAAAATTGCATCGGAATACTCCTTGATTGTTAAGTACGTTTGGTTCAACATACAACTGTGAGCAATTTTTTGCTTCTTTGAAAATCTGTAAATCTCGAATGAGAAGTACAATTACAGATCACAATCGGAAATGCATGTTACGGCTCAATAGCACCATGTCATCTCTTCCAAATATAGAAAGTATATTGCGAAAAAAATATTTAAAAGATGTAATTAGAGTATTTGATTTTGCAATCAACTTCATTTTTTATGTTAATTTCCTTTACTTTTAGTATTTTTATTACTAGTTTATTTAATAACATTTTTGTGCAACCTTTATAATACTTTTCATATTCAGCAGCATGATAAACTGTGTAATGTCACCGCTATTAAATTTCTTTATGTTATTGAGCAGTTGTTTTGCAACTAAACATTTGGCATTGCCGGCGCAATCTGCACAAAGATACTTTTCTTCCCATGCTACATTACAAATTGTCGTGTTTTTAATTTCCAAATCACACTAATATGTTTATATCTAGTAACTGTTCCAATAACTGTTACAAAAGTATTTTACTGTGTTTTTCTGTCGTAATATCCTTTCCCAGAGCAGTGAGACTTTTTCATTCCGAACAACGTAAAATACCCCGTGGAAATACGACGCGACCCACTGTGCCACATGCCGCCGATCGATATTTGATGACGTCATTTGCTCTTTCTGCGGCGGAAGAGGAGAGAGCAACCGACTGCTCCTCCTCGGAGCAAATGGTTGAGCGGCCCTGACGTACAGCGTCATCTCCAGATGCTGTTGTTGGTCTCATGGACACTAGAAAATTGTCTCAATCATGAATGGGAAGTAACTGTGGCCTATTTCAACACTGTCCACATCTCTCATCACCTCCATATTCAACCTTGGACGCACAGCTGAACTGAACCTACATACAAATATAAACTCACGCTTCCCTACAGACAGATTCAGACCGCCAGATAAAAGCGGAAAATCGACCTCAAATGATATGACCTCCACCGAATAATCATAACAACCATGATTCTCGGTAGTTTCAATTTATTTTTTTAAATAATTTAAATTATTAAAATAAACCAAAACCTTTATCCCACCCACAGTTAGGAAATAAACCAAAATGTATGTATGTTTATATTCACAACCCTGAATATAATCTTTGGAAAGTATTTTCTTAAATGTAGTTGATAATCGAATACGAGGATTTTCGTTTCTTTGTTGTTGCTTTTTATCAGGGCACCAGATCTTAAAGTCTATGATAGTTTTAGAACAGATTTCAATAATGTAGAATCCTGAATACTTTAGGGATTGAATCAAATTAACATTTTTTGTGTCAGATTCTCTGTCTCAGAGTGTGATTTATTATACTAATAAAGCATTAAAGTATAATACAAACGCATTCTTCATGTATTAAACACAAAATACAAATATGTTTTGAAGAGTTCAGATTCATATATTAATTTACCAACGTTAGGTTTAAACTATAATGAAATAAAATTAACAGTTTGTAACTAAAAATTTAGCAACTAAATTGAAATAATAAAGAGTACACTATTTTAACTGACGTCAATTATTCCGTATTTTTGAGATGAACATTTGATGGTCTAAATTAGGCTTTTTATACAATTTTAATTTCAACTTCCTGATCTTTAATATGTGAGTTTGAAATACTTAATACTTCATAAACGCTTCGAAGCACAGAACATTGGATTAATTGTCATTTTAACCTTACACTATTATCACAAAGTTACAAACTTTGAAGTCGACACAAAACTCGGAAAATGTATAGAATTGAAAAGAATCAATCTATCTCACGATTGAAAAGAATCAATCGTGAGCCAATCTGAATTTTCCGAACTATGAGGAAGGTCAATTAGGACATAACATCTTACCCAGCCTATGTAAACAGAAATCGATCGCGGAAAGTGCGGCAAATTAAAGAGAAGCAGTGGAGTCGACAGAATAATCTAATTTTGTTATATAGAATGCTGAACATTCCTAATCAAAATGATATTTTTCACATAAATAATTATTACAGGTCTTACAATACTGTTGGTTGACGAAAAAGAGTTTTCATGGAGAAAACCTGTGATTTTGTTTTAAAAAGCAGTACAACATTTATTATTTATTTACTTGTTACGTTATTCTCTATATAAAGCACTATAGATGTCTAATTTTGGAGTATGTTACCCCTTGTAACCTCGAAGAAAAACTCAGATGCATTTTTAATGGTCACACAAAAGTTGTAATTGCATTTCTTTAAAAATATTTCATTTTTCTCTACTTTCTGGTTGTTTATTTTATGAAGGAATAATTTAGAAGTTTGGAAGTTTTCATGAAACTGTTCATTTGTATTGTTACGCTTAAAAATAATTGATTGCAAAGAAAATCTAAGTAAACTACAATTGATTAGGAAACTCACAGAGAACCTCTAAAACTCATTTAGATTGGAAAATATATGCAGAAATGAATGGATGGGATACGCGTTTTTTCTTCGTTGGGTTTTCATTATATTTTCCTATGTTAATGCGCCTATCTTGATTCAAGTTTATGTGCTATGGATAGTTTGTCAGTGAATCGGAATTGGTAGAATGGCATGAGATGTATTTTTTAGGGAATTGTTTAATCATGTTAGAATTAATATCTCAAAAATGTTTAAGTGAGGAGAAGGCTTATGGACCTGTAATAGCTATGATTCTAATTGGGTGTGTGGATCAAGAGAATGATAGAAAGTTTCCAGGTAGTAGGGTAGTAGCCAGTTCTTAAAGATTAATTAAATGTGTTTACAAGGAAATATATGGCGGAGTTGGGTAGGTTTGTGAGAATGCTATTATTTATCGCATCGTGACCGTGGGCTCTTTATTGGAGAGGGATTTTATAATGTTTAGAGTTTCATAGGGAGAGATGTACTTAATTTTGTGTGGTACGTTAAAATTAGGTGAATTGGCGACGAGTTGAACTTGGGATTGATCTAAGTGGGAAGGACTGAGGTTTGGTGTGGAAGTTGCTATAAAATGGCAAGCTAATACTTGGATTTTATCAGCAGATCTGTGACTTACTTTCCCATATACTTACGTATATACGAAGTAATATACATAGAATAAGGAAAGCTGCGGAAAACCTATTATGTAATGCTGCGGAAAACCGATTTCGAGATTTTAACGGAAAAACGCGTTTTGGAGTCCCCTGATATCGAAAAAGTGTTTTTATTTCAAAACGTTCGTCCGTCCCACAGTCCGTCCGTCTCTCTGTCCGTCAGCGCCTAAACCACAAGTACGATTTCTACCAAATGAATATTCCGCGGTCGATCTGGTTGCACTTGAACCATCGCGAATTTGAAAAACTTACTTCAAAATTTGGAGGAACTTTAAATGAAGCCCCTTGGCTATTTTTAAAATTTTCTCAAGAACGGCTCCAAAGTTTTTCTTTAAATTTCTTGTAAGAATAGAGGAAAATACGCTTATTAAGGTGGCATAAGGCTGATTTTCACGGTTAACTCTGTATTTTCGAAAATTGCAAACGTTTGAATTTTTTTCGGCCTCTTCCGACGACAACAACAAAATTGAAGATAGAGATAATTCCTTCAAATAAAATTTCTTATCCATACTGAGTGAGCTTTCATTAAGATCAATCCCATTTCTTTGTAAAATTTTAGTCGTTTTCGCGCAATATTGAGTGCAATATATTCAGTTTTAAAATACTACAAAAACAAGAATTTCTCAAAAACGGCTCCAAAGTTTTTCTTTAAACTTTTGGTAGAGATCGTGCTAATAGTACTCTATGAGATGACACTAACCCCATTTTTGTTGTATCTCGTTACTATTTTGACTTGTACCTCGTTACTATTTAGCAGCGATTTGTTCACATTATCTTTACGAGTGCATGTGCTTTAAATAATGTCCTATAAAAATTCTCAAAAACTCAACCGTTTTCTTTGAAAACTAGCACAAACCTCCGCATTTTCAAAACTCTCAAACGCCATTTTCTCATAAATGGCTCCAAAGTTTTCTTCAAACGTTTCGAAGGAGTGGTGCTAATTGCACTTTCTAATATCACGTAAAGTTCATTTTAGAGTATTTTTTAGTTTTACCGAAAGTTACATAAATGCAATTTTTGAAAGATCTTTCACAGCGTTAAAATGTTCATTTTCAGCAATTTGTACACACTATTGCACTTGTGTGTCAATGTGCTTCAAATAACTTCTAATGAAGTTTTTCAAAAACTCAAAAATTTTTTGTGAAAAGAGCTTCAAATTTCGAATTTATAGTAGCGCTTAACCGCCATTTTCTTAGAAACGACTGCAAATTTTTCATTGAAAATTGGACGAGGGCGTACTGTTATTCAATATTCTGAAAATAATACTTCCATTCTACCTTTGAAAAACCGAAAAATGAAGAAAATGTCAAAAAAGTGTACTTCAGGCGGCGGTAGATGGTAGCTGGCAAGAATATGTGGCAAGTCCGAAAACTAGCCGAAACCAAAGGATGTACAAAACTAATTGGGGAAAATCTGTGCCATTCTGCAACACCACTAGTTGATTTCTATGATTTAAATGATGCTTTGTGATAGTTTGTTTGAGATGTGTTTCCGAAAGGTGATCGGACGTACAGGATTTTGTTTGCGTATTGTATTATTGTTTGTTGTTGCCTGGTGAACTGTTGTTTATTGTATTACTTTCTCGCTAGGGAATAGAGAGAAAGTTATATAATGTTGCGCAAAAAACGGCAAATTTTCAGCAGAAAAACTTTATTACAGGGCCCTGATAACAAAAAAGTGGATAAAGTGGATAAAAGCTGTGAGAACATTTACATATACTTACTATTTCTTAAAACAAGATACGGTCCAGAACACACTAACTTAAATATTTTGATTATCTATTCAGCGAGACCAGAGAGAACGTTTTGCGACTTGTCCTTGCAGAGCAAGTACAAAGGTTGCGAGGAACAAACATGAATAATGATCCTCTCTAATTTAAAAAGGTTCAAAAACCAACCAGAACTATGAATAAAAATCCCGGGTGCGGAAGCGGAAAAGCATTACACGAGTCGTCGTCAGGAAGCGATAAGAAGCAAAGCTCGACGCCGCATGTCGCGTCAGCGCTGCCAGCCAGCTAGGCGACGCGCGCTCGCGAGACAGGGAGAGAAAGAGAGAGAGACAGGCAAGAGGGTAACAACCTCCGGCACAAAGACAGGCGAGGAATCGATGAACGAGAAGTGACAAATGATAAATGATACGGAAGGGATGAATGAAAAATAATTGCATCGCCGCGAGAGAAAAAAAAATCTTGAAAGACCACACAAGTTAGATTCATAATTAATTATTTGCAAACAAATGAGGGTAGACGACGCCTTGACAAAACACGGTCGATAAAGAAATTCAACAGAGGATCGATCACATGCTTTGTTCGAGCGTGACAGTTCGTTGAGCAATACAAAGGTATGCGTGTAATGTCAAGAAACAAATGGCGATTATCAAAAGAAGGATTGACTGATTTTCCTTTCCTTTCTAACAAAAAGCGTACTGATGTTTGTGAAAGCTGTAAATACATTCGTTCCAATAGTTTTCCAGATCTCTTTTATCAATTTCAAATCTGGTAGGTTTTTTCGATTTTTTCTTAGGCGTATTATGGTAGACGTATTACACTTTATAGTTTATATAAAATATTTTATAAGAACACGTGATAAAAATTGATAATCATTCAAAGCACCATATTCATAATTGGCTGTGTGGTCTGCAAAGCAATTATTGGATGGAATAAGTAACTTCTGGGTAACAAATTTGGTTAATCTTCAAGAGTATTTCTATATGATAATATGAAAGTATAGTTCCTACATACTCTTCTTTGTGTTTTTAGATTTTTATGTTATAGGATTTTAAGCTAAAACATAGGATTTCATGTTATAGGATTCTAAGCCACTAGCCATTACTTCCAACACATACGTAATACCCTTTATACAGCATTTTATTTGATTGATTCGGGTGATTCAAATACTAAGGTAATTAGTCCCGTAAGGGTAGTGCCTGTTTTTTAACGGCTGTAATGGCGGTGATCTGATGGATGGCTTGATCCGACGTCGATCTACACGTCAGCAAGCGTTATTTTCCCTAACAAGGTATCTCCTTTCAGTGGCACCACCCTAGTCGGGACAAGCTATAAGCTCCCTATCTGTGGTAGGGAAGTGCGTGTGTGTGTGTGGCAAGTAAGGGGTGAGGATAGGGCAAGGAAGAAGAATGAAATATCGTGTGCGGTTCGTGGCCCTTTTGTTAGGATACTCCTCGGGCATTCTGCGGGTGTTGATCGAAGAAACCACGGAAAACTACCGTTCAGAGCAGCCGCGGCTAGCCTGTCGCTATAATTCTCCTCCAGATACTACCTATATTGCTAGTGTCGAAAATCCTGCAACCGTCGGGACTCAGACCCTAGGACCTCCCGATCAGAGGTACTGCAGCGATATCAGTTAAATCCCTGAGCCACTCAGTCATTTCAATCAAGATAATTTTGACTCTCCTGAGTGTCATTAATAATGTAGTCACAAATGGTTTTCCTGCTCAGACCAGGTTTTTCTTACCATTCATACTTCAAAGCGCTTCACAAATTAACGATTCTGATATCACCACCCTAGCCGGGACAAGCTATAAGCTCCGCGCGTTCGACATAAATACATAAAACAGCGCGAAAATTAATTTCGGTAGTTGCACGATTTTTCCATTCGTTGTTCATTTATTCATTGAAAACGGGAGGAAAATCCCAAATATTCCGCGTTCTAAATTTTAACTCAACGCCATGATACGTAACAATAACACGAGTAATGGATTTTTTTAAACTAAATGTCGGCCTTCTTATTGTAATCCAATCCATGCTCAAAATAGGTTTTTATTTCCTTACCTCACATGAGATATCTTTATTGAGCAACGAGATTTCCTTAGAGATTTAAGAATCTTAAAAATATTATTTTTCTCAAATTAAAAACAAATGATGCTCCTGTTAGTGTGAGTATATTTTGTTTGTGATTGCTGGAGTTCTAATTTTAAGAGCATGACTGGTTGACGAGTTATCTGCCGAAAAATGTTTCTGCCTATACCATTTGGTACAGACAAATGATACCACTGGCCCATTCCAGAGTTCCTCTGATTTTATTACGATTTATTTTGCAATTTTGCTTAAAGAAGAGAATGTAGTGCTGTGAATTTCTTGATCCAAAAATCCTGGATATCAGGAATACCTCGAGGTTTCCAGAGTAAAATGTTTTGCATCGCTTGGATGAGATTCTCCTCTGAGAATTCCTGAACATATTTGACTGTTCCCACAAGTTCGTCTTTGTAATCAACTTCAGATTAGCGAAAATGTCTCTGATTTAAGATATACCCTCTTCATAGATTTCTAGCCAAAATTCCTCGAGTTTTTCTTTGGAGGAGGAACAGCTTTGCGCTTTGTTTTTTGACTCAAATTGCTGTAAAATATTTCTGTTCCAAACCACAGATTCCTGTACACGGAAATCTGCCACCGCCACCACAAATGCCACCGCCACTGCCACCGCCACCAATGTGGATGTGTGTTAAAAACCTTGATAATAATTTTGCCATTAAGTTATGATTTCAACCCATTGCGAATTCTTCTTGAAAACACATTTAAACCATTTTCAATTCATAAAATTGTTTTTAACTAAAATTATGAATTTGGTCTAGCGCCCTCCAAATAAATATAGCTCTCAAGGTTCGCTTTGGTTACTTCACTAACTTATTCAGTGGCGAATTCTTGCTGCTGAAAAGAAAAAAGATTCTTTGAATATTTTTATTGCATTTATTACACCATCACTTCAGTTTGTAAATTGCAACGTTTCGAGGATCACATTTTGCCTCATCATCAGACTAAAATATAATATATTCATTAATTAAATTACATTCTGTTGAGCCATATAAAATATTATCTAATACAAAAAACCTCTGTTTCAAAGACTCACCTTAATGTGTAATAAGTACTGTTTTCTAACAATTAAATTTTAAAATAAAAAAACATTTCTTCAAACAGATAAGAAAGGCTTTCAATTTTTCAAATCAAGTCGTTACTCTTATAAAGGACTTTTGCTCTATTATGCTACTTATAACAAAACTATTATGATGCTAAGATTCAAATGGAAGTAAAGTGAAATGAGGAAAGAAAGAAAATTTAATCTAAGAATTGACAATTCAAAATGTCAAAAAAAAATTATGTATATTTTAACAACACTAAACATTAACAAATGCATTTCTTAAAATTACTCAACACACTATCATACAGTCTAGCGAAGTTGTTTGATTCAACTTGAGTTGCAACAAATAGTAGTTTTTATAAATAAAGTTTCCAATACCAATCTCGGATACGTGGTTTAACAGAATGTAATTTAATTAATGTCCTCGGGGGAGCCTGTAACCCCTAGAGGACGTGTCCCCAGGTGGCGGATAGGGGAATGCCTCCCAGATATGGGTGGTAGGAGGGAAATGAAATACCTCCCGCGGACCAACAGGCACTGCTGCCTTGCAGTTGAGCATTGTACTGCTAAAGGCTAGAGGAAGACAACCTCAAAAATAAATTACCTGGTCCTCCAGGTTGGGGGGTTGGGCAAAGGGCCAACAACCCATTCCCGGAAAAACACAGTGTTACGAAACACAAGCAACAGCCTCGGATAGAACAGTTAAATATGAAGACAAGGCAAGGAATAAAAGGACATGATATGAAGGTGGCAACTTGGAATGTGAGAACAATGATGAAAACAGGAAAGATGGATGAAATAGGAAATGAAATGATTAAATATAATATTGATATAATAGCACTACAAGAAGTGAGATGGCAAGGTAAAGGACGGATAGATAAATCGGACTACACAATGATTTACAGTGGTAGTGAGGAAAGAACAGGACTTTATGGCACAGGTTTTATACTGTCCAAGAAAACAAGAAAGAGTATATTGGAATATGATATGATCAGTGAACGTTTTGCTAGGATACGCTTGAAGGGAAGATATAGAAATATTACAATGATAACAGTGTATGCGCCATCTGAAGATAAAGATGAAGAAGACAAAGAGAAATTTTATGAAGAACTTGAACAGATATGTAACCAAGTACCAAAGTATGACATGATCATTGTTTTAGGTGATTTCAATGCTAAGATAGGGAAAGAAGATATTATGAAAGATTATGCAGGCAAGCACACATTACATGAAGTGAGTAACGAAAATGGCAATATGCTAGGGCAATTTGCAATAAGAAATAATATGAAAATTAAAAGCACATGTTTCCCACATAAAAAAATACATTTGGGAACGTGGAGATCGCCAGACACAGAAACAGTTAATCAAATTGACCATATACTAGTCAATGGAAGATATTCATCATCCATTATTGATGTTCGAAGTTATAGAAGCCCAAATTGTGACTCTGATCATTACCTAGTGAAAGCAGTAGTAAGAGAAAAACTATTGAAAATTAAAGACCAGGAAAAGATTATTACAAAACAATTGGAAATAAACGAATTTCAGAAAGAAGAGGTAAGGTGGAGGTATCAACAAGAGATAAAGGAACATCTGGAGCAACAAACCGAAAAAGATGATATAGAGGAGGAATGGAGAAGAATAGAAGAGATAATAAAAACAGCTGCAAATAACCAATTAAAAGAGAAAAGATGGACGAGGAACAACTGGTTTGATGAAGATTGCAGAAAGGCTATAGAAATTAAAAATGAAACCCGGAAGATGATGTTGCAGAGACTTACAAGAAATAATAAAGAAGAATATAAGAACGCAAGAAGGAAGGCTAATATCATATGCAAGACGAAAAAGAAAAATATGCTAAGAAAACAATTCCAAGAAATAGAAGAGCTAAATAAAGGAAGTGAGATTAGAAAATTCTATGCTGCCATGAATAATATGAGAAAAGGCTTTCAAATAAAGGACAGAAGATGCAAAGATGAGAATGGAAATATACTTAGTAATGAAAAAGAAGTAATAGATAGATGGGCACAGTATTTTGAAGATCTGCTAAACAAGAAAATAAACTATGTAGATATAGCGAAAGGTAAAATCGGAACAAGAGAAATAAGAAGTGAAGAAAATAAACCTGAACAAAAGGAAGTGGCGCAAATGATACAAAGAATAAAAAACAATAAGGCACCTGACGAAGATCAAATACAAGGGGAATTAATTAAAAATGGAGGTATTACTTTGGAAAAGGCTATATGTAGATTAATAGGCAAAATATGGAATGAAGAAAAGATGCCAGAGAAATGGGAAAGTGGAATGATATGTCCAATATTCAAGAAAGGAGATAGATTGGCTTGTGAAAATTATAGGGGAATTACTCTACTGAATGTTGTTTACAAAGTATTAGTCAGGAATAATAAATCAGAGACTTCAAAAGTATTCTGAGAAAATTATTGGAGAATACCAATGTGGATTTCGTCCTTATAAAGGTACAATGGATCAAATATTTGTAGTAAGACAAATTATTGAAAAATTTCAGCAACATGATATAGATATTCACCTATTATTTGTTGATTATAAACAAGCATTTGATTGTATAAATAGGAAGAACCTTTATGAAACACTCTATGACATAGGAATACCAGAAAAATTGATAAATCTGATTAAGATGACAATGAGAAATACAAAAGCAGTAATTAAATGTGGTAACAAAAAGAGCAAACCTATTACAATAGAGACAGGAGTAAAGCAAGGAGACAGTTTATCAGCTACTCTCTTTATTATAGCACTACATAGTATAATAAATAATTTAACACATAACAGTACGATATTTTATAAATCAGTACAAATATGTGCTTATGCAGATGATATTTGCATAATAGCTAGAAATAAAAGAAGTTTAATAACATGCTACGAAGAAATGGAAAGAAAAGCGGAAACAATAGGCCTAATAGTAAATGAGAAGAAAACAAAGTATATGGTACTTTCCACATCAGAGACAAGAAGGAGCCCCCAAAATATTAAAATATTGAATAAAACCTTTGAAGGAGTTACCAACTTCAAGTATTTAGGAACCCTTATTAGTAATCAGAATGACATGAGGGAGAGCATCAAAGAACGAATAAAGGCAGGGAATAAAGCATATTATATAAATATGCAAATACTAAGAATATAAATTAATAAGACGTAACACGAAAATGAAAATATATAAAACCTTAATACGTCCTGTGGTAACATATGGGGCAGAGGCTTGGACGTTAACAGCAAATGATACAAATGAGTTAAGGCGATTTGAACGTAAAATAATACGGAAAATATATGGACCTATCAAAGATCAAGAGATATGGAGATATAGACGCAATGATGAGATCAATTTAATATTGCAAGAAAAAGACATTATCCGATTTATCAAAGCGCAAAGGATCAGATGGTTGGGACATATTGAAAGGATGGAAAAATCAAGAATGCGCAGAAAGATATTAGAAGGTGGTCTCTTCTCCAAACAGAGGAGAGGGCGTCCTAAAAAAAGATGGAAGGATGATGTACTAAAAGATCTAAACATCATGAAAATAAAGAATTGGAAAAAGATGGCAGAAGACCGAAAAGACTGGAATGCTGTTGTGCGTGAAGCCGAGGCCCACAAAGGGCTGTAGAGCTAGAGAAGAAGAAGAAGAATTTAATAAATGAATATATTATATTTTAGCCTGGTGATGAGGCAAATGTGAACCTTGAAACGTTGCAATTTACAGACTGAAGTGATGGTGTAATAAGTACAATAAAAAAATTAAAAATGTGCTGGTCAAAAATATAGCCAAGAAACATCTCCAAAATAGAGATTGACGAACAATAAGTGTGATAAAAAATATTCTTATCCAACTCGCTGTCAAGTCACATTTTATCGATTCGTAAAACAGCTCACAGCTCACTTACTGCTGCGTTGAATACCTCGTTATTGTTTTCCTCCTTTCTTTAAAGTTCCTTATAAAAGTTCTTTTCAATTTTTCAAAAACAAACCTTATCCATATGTCTATTTCTTCTACTTCTTCTGTAGTTCAACAGCCGACTTTTCAACATTGATAATACCTCAGTGTACCTATACGTGTTTACACTCTCACCTTAAATTAAGCTTTCTGAGAATGGTCTGTATTTATTCATATTACGATCAATCTTTACCAGTTTTCACACCATCATGCGGGGAATATCTCATATCAAAATTACATTGCATTTGACATTTTTCCAAAAAGGCATCAGCCGATTTTTTCGCTTCGCGTGGGTTGTTTACGACTTTTCACAATTCTTTTAAAACTGTAACTTCACCACAATATGTGATCAAGTGGAGAATATGCAGATTTTGCACCATTCCAACTACACCAGGTAAAAGCTCGCGTATCCACTGGTCTCATTTTTCGTTATTCCCTTCTTATTTGAAGATATGTTTCTGATAAACACATTTCATTAAGAAAAAATTATCTTCTTAATTGTATTTTTATGAAGACGCCGAATGTTTTTATATTTTTGCAATTTTCGAAAAATCAGGGATTTCAACCAAAATGAGGCTTGCACTACACCATTCCCTTAAGCGTTCCTTACGCTATCCGACAACATAATTTAATCAACTAGGTGACTTTTTTTAATTTTGAAAATGTCCCAGGAGCTTCAAATAAAGTACACCGTCCAAAAAATTAAAATATGTCTCAAATTCAAAGCGACTAGTAGCGAGAAAAGTAAAAATTCTTTGGTTGTAATTATGTGGTGCTTTACTTTTTAAAGGTAAGGAGGACAGCAGAATTTCTTTTGCCACATTTCCCCGCAGCATTATGTACAGATTGTGGTAAATATAAAACATTTTTATTACATTTGCAGGAAGATGTTGAGCTCTGGCTCATTGTGAAAAGTGAGTGCTTTGTTCACTGTGTAAACCTCCCTTTTATTAGTCTTGGATACCCTTAATGACACTGAACGACATGCAACAATGTTCTGGGGGTTTCAATTTTCTGTTTAGTGTGTATGTAGAACCAACTTTTCATACAGTCATATCCCACATATACCTATTTTTTGGCGTGTATCCTTGCAGCTCGAAACATTAAGATATGTCCCAACTTTCCAAGCCATTTTTCAATCATTTTGATTCTTGTGACTCGAATGTTTTCTTCATTGCTTCATTCAATTGCAGATATTTAAATGATGCCAAGCACTTTTTTTTAAATTGAGTAATTGTTGAGTAATAACATTAACAGAAGGAAAAGCGTAGGTATATCGGGCAGTCTATAAGTGAAAGCTATTTGACGTTTATCTGAAAAATTAGGTTTCCGAAAATTGCACAACCTTTACAGAATTACGAAATATAAGAGGCAAAGGTACTCAATAATGAACGAAGGAAATGAGATTTTTCCCATGAACATTAATATTTTATTCTCTATTTTTAATACATATTTCATCAAAGGAAATAATTACATAATTTGTCTAAACTCCTTACTTGAGTTCCTGCTGAGCCAACGGCCTTGAATCCAATCGCGGCTTCCAATCCACGGCCTTGGGGAAAGTTGAGAGAAACAAACGTTCTTAAGAAGAAGGCTGCATAACCTTGCCGGCTTACTCAAGCAAGTACGTGAGTTCCGAAGCAAGGAGAAGATGGATAAGGCCAAATAATAATCCATAATGATATAATGTAGACGGTATTCTGTCCGGCTAATCAGTAGACGTGATTGATCGCCGAATGGTCACTCTTAGCGCGAAGCTCAAGTACTGAACATCTCTACCCTACTTGAATGACAACGCAGTTGAGTAATAAATTAGACAGTACATTTTAATTTCTAAAAAAATATAAATTCATGATTAAATCCTCAACTTAATTTGAAATGAACTTCCTCTACAAAACCTATACACGATCACTAATAGAGACTTTGTCTCTATCAAAAATACAAAGAGTATTTTAAATCTTCATGATACTTTAACATCTTATTGATAGTGGCGGCGATGTAATGAAATGAATAATTGATTCCCCATTGAAGTCATCCCTCGTTGTTCTAAAAACAAACAACATAAAAATCAATAAGATCCAGTACGCTCCTGACAAGCTGCGATACCTCCGAGACACTGTCAGGTGGTGTGTTGACCGAGATAATGGTAGAGTAATATAGTGTGAAGTAGGTAGTGAACTAACATATAGAACATTCAATTCGTTAAATATGAGAGTGAACAAAAAATCCATCTGCGCTACATGCTCCTGCTCTAAAGATTGCAAAAGTCACAAGAAACTGCAGCGAGCTTGAATGCAATGTTGGTAGAGAGCAGCACTCAGAGCTCGCCGCTCGATGCTCCACGCCCACGCGGAAATGCACCGCCGCCCACCCCGCAGCCCCTCAGGCGCTCCCTCCCCCCTGACATCGGCACAGTTGCCGTCGCCAACAGCGACGGTTTCCACCACCACCACCGCCGTTGCCGTTGC